>KB671858.1:8915-35315 GCA_000349105.1 Anopheles epiroticus
GAATAAAAATCTAAAAATATTAATTTTAACTCATTTTTAACCATGCGCCAAACGTCCGTCTGCGGTCACACAGTGCTTCGGCTCCGTGTGCCATGTGCCATCCCTGCCCTGCAAACCCGATGCACCGCCCGCAGATGATGATGCGATATGAAAGGTGGCACGCGTGGAGGGGAAGGGGGAGGGGGTTGATGGAGCGATTTTAGGAAGGAATTAATTTTATTCTTTCTTCGCCAGAAACACAACCCCAAACCGATGCCGGACCGAACCGTTCCATAAAAACTGGCGACAAACATCAACACTTTGTGGTCCACACAAATTAAGATGCTGACAGCAAAGGGTCAGCATAGTAGCAGAAACAGAGAGAGAGAGATAGGGAGAGAGTGAGGGGCAACAAAAAAAAACGACATACCATCGGCCGGATTTAATTGTAGGAAATAATTCACCATTGTTTATGCGCTTTGCTTCACATTTGCCGTTCCACTGTTTTGTTCCTACCTTCCAGGCCGGCTCGGTCAACCCGCTTGCTTTACATTCGGTCACCCAATATTCTTCAAGAAGTATGCGTATAAGTAAAATCTCTTATCTTCCCAAAATCTTCAATTGGATGTCCCTTTTTTTTCCTCCTCTCCCTCGCTGTGTCTCAATCTTGCCCGGCAGCCCCTTTTGCCGCACCGAAAGTAAATTTAATTACTCTGACCGAAGTGACGATTTTTGCCAAACCCTCTCGACACACACACACACACACTGACCGATGAGCTTGCAGATACGCAGACCGAACGCACCATCGCACAGCAAAATGGCATCCTTCCGCTATGGCAGTGAAAATTTGTTACCATTATTACATCTTTCTCGAGAACCCGCGGGGTGTGGTGGGAGGAATGGGGGTGGAGGTTGGGACAGACTCCGGGCAAAAGTGGTGCACGGTGACAAGTGAGCCGAGGCAATTGAAATTAGATTCAACTGCCATTCCACACGTCCGTCCAACTGTCCAGCAAAGGGGGACGATGGCCGGGCAGAACACAGGAAGCGAGTGAATAAAAGACGAAAATGGATTTCACACAGTTGCCGGGACCGGTCAGTTGCGGTTTTTCTTGCTTTCCCCTTTGCGTTTTACCGGCTGCCCGGTCGGATTCCTCAATTTGTGACGGTGGCGCCGTTCCTTTTGGACGGCCGGCGGGCGTGGCACAACGTATCAGTTTCTTTGAAAATTGGGTGATCCCACTCAACCCTTTTGCCGCGGGGAGGAGGAAGGGGAGGGGGGACAGTGTCCTTTGAGCTTCGGGTTTGAAATATTTCACTGATTACGATCACCCTCCTCGCCTTCGCCCGGACAGGGGAGGGTAATAGATTTAATTTTGCTATTCTTTTTAATTAAATTAAATTTAAAATTAATTTTGCTATTCTTTTTAATTAAACGAATGATTGCGCACACATTTTAAGCTTTTTTTTTTTTAAGGGAAGTTTTTTGGCGACGGTTGGCGATTGGGATGGTGAGGAAGAGGGACAGTGGAAAGTGCAAACAAAGCACTTAAAGGATACAGGATCGTTTAATAAGCAACCTACTTAAGTGGAAGGCTCGTGTGTGGCAACGCGATTTATTTCTCTTTCTTTGGGGAGCAGAGGGGCAAACGTGTCCTTGCTGAGAGTTTTACTTAAACCATTCAAAGTGAGAGAATATCATTTAAGCTTTTAATATTTTACTTTTTTTCTAATAAGTCACCAACATTAAAACTGTATTTATGTACTTCTTGCCTCTCAAACGAGGATACGATAAACGTTTAATTATTCTCATTGGTTTAACCGCACTGGGAGCAAAAGGTATGGAACTTAAAAATTGCGTTAAATTTATCTCTCACTTGAGTACGTACGAATTTCAATAAATGCTCCTCTCACAAAAAATGCACTTAGCAACAAAAATGAATTAATTTGCTTCCTTTTTAAAATGAACAAAATAAAACAATCTTTAACACATCTCCTACCAACAGAAAGTGTCCAAATTTATTTAAAATTTAATACACAATTTTTGGATCTAATGCAACATCTCTTGGATTGAATTTTTAAAAGTCTTCTTCTTCTTTAGTGGCACAACAAACCCAGTAGGGTTAAGACCTAACCAGAACACCATTGTGCTCTGGCTCTTCCTGTAACTGAGTGTACCCATCTATATCAAGATAGTTAATCCTGCGTATGGGGGGTTGTGATTTAGTGTACCCAAAGCAGGATAGTCAATCCGAAATCCGAATGAGCCCGACAAACTGATAAAAAATTACTTGGCAACTACTTGGCTTCATGGAGGCCATTATGGATCTAGTATCTAGCCTTAAACCTATGTATGGAACAAAATCAAAATACAGGTACAGCAATTCGATGAAATGCTTAAAGAAATTAATAATAATTTTCATTATCTAGAAATATTTCAAACAATTTTCTAACCCGGTGGACTCTCTGAATCACGGGTTTGATAAATTCCAGTTACCTTCACCTTATGAGAGAAGCTCGTGAATTGGGTTTCACTTTTCTATACAGTGCGTATCAATGTGTGGTACTTGTAAGGAACGGACATTTAAAAACATTCTAAATCTTAAATGAAGTTATAAGTGTGACATCTAAAAAAATATTTTAAGAGCTACATCATCCTGTAGGATTTACTTTTGAAGCACCTAAAACAACTAGGTAAGGAGAGGAGACCGTTTGGCTCCGCTTGTGTCCTACATACACCATACGAAAAAGGCGACACTTTTCTCCGCATGGCAAGGACTGTAAGAAAGCACTTCTTAGCACCCGAAACCCTGGCCAAAGCAATGAAAGAAAATGGACGTTCGGTCCAATCGGTATGAGCCGGAAAAGTGGGACCACCTGAAGGAAAAACGGGATGGTCACCGCCCGTTTGACATTCCGCAACCAAATGTCACTCGGATGTCATATTTGTTTATGCTGCGGCTATGTCCCTTAAAATTGGATCATCAGCAATTGCAAATCCTTTCATTTTCCTCCTGCTTTTCTTCTTTGCTCTCTTCCCAAGAGCCTAAAACGAGAATGTTATTTCCGAATGAGAAAAAATGTGAGGTTAACTATTTGAAAATTAAAATTGTTCATCATCGGCTCGAAACGATAATGGACAAGCTAACCGGACCGGAGCGGCCCGGACAAAGGTTTACTGTTGGTGATCCATCCCTTCTGCGTCGTGGGCGAGCGGGTAAAGAATTATAATCGGAGCGAAAGCAGTAAAATAAAGGTTCATTGGGGCAGCTGGATGCGTTTGGAAGACGGAAAATCGACGCTTTCTATTTTCATTCATATAGCGTCTCAAAATGTGTTTGATTTGATTGCGTTTGTAAACGATCGCAGTGTTCCGAACTTTTCTACAAAACGAAATTACAATTAATTTATTTTAAGCCGTACACTAAAACGTGTCCCTACGATCAAAACTAGAATTTACACTAAGTAAACAAATTGAGTAATGAAGCGTGCAAGAATATTCCTTTAGTTGAAGATATCAGGTCTTGACACCAATTTCTTAGAATCAAGAACATTTTCTGACTCACTAAAAGCATCAAGCAAAATGTTTGTAAAACTATGTTTGACAATAATAGCTTTAAATGCGTCTGGAAAACGGCCATTATGTTAAAAATTATTTTAAAACTTTATAACTGATTTGACAGAAAAATGCATGATTGATGTAAAAGGTAAGGAAACTTGTACGAACCATTTCATTGTATTAATATGGTGGAGTTTCAGTTTCCGAACAAACTGTTAAGACTGTGTAGAGCGACTATGGTCAATGTAATGTGCTCCGTAAAGGTTGGTGGTGTCACGCCCTCTCGGTTTGCCTCTTACAGAGGACAGAGACTGGGGGATAGCCTTTTATGCCTTTTCTTTAACGTGACCTTGGAAGGTGTGATAAGGCGAGCAGCACTTTGTGGCACTCCATCCAACTTCTGGGCTACACCGACGATATTAACATCGTTGCGGTCAACAAGAGGCTGCGGAAACATACACTAGACTTAAGGCAGAGGCTCAACGATTTGTTCTTCAGTTCTTCAAAGACCAAATACATGCAGGAAGTAGGGTCTAGGAATAATACCCCAGATACACGCTGAAGAAGGTGGGTCCCTTCGTATACCTCGGATCTCACATCTTATGTGACTCTGATACATCCTTGGAAGTTCGGAAGCGTACCCACGCTGGATATAGGACCTACAATGGTCTACGCAAGTGGTTTCAATCCGGTCGAGTCTCCAGGTGAACTAAACTGACGCTCTACCGAACTCTAGTAAGGCCCGTGGTGCTCTACGGACATGAGACATGGACCTTAAGAAGACTGTAAGAAGATGTACGGTTCGATCTTCGGTGGAGTACGTAAGGTGGATAGCGCTTGGAGAAGAAGGTGGAACCTTCTATTAGAATCCTGGTGGAAATCAGTGGACTAAGCTGGGGCATATCGTAAGGAGGCCTGCTAGCTACAGAGCTAGGGAGGTCATCGGAAGGGACTCAACAGGCACTCGAAGAAGAGGGGAGCAGCGGGTACGGTGGCTAGACTAGGTCGAGGCAATCGAGGCAGCACAGGGGGGGGGGGGTACAACAACCCTGATTGGGTCAAGGCCTTATTTGCTTTGGCTTAGTGTACCCATTCATAGCGAGATAGAGATCATTAACTTAAGCATAGACATGGACAAAGCAGGATAGTCAATTCTCATTCTTCATTCTCATTCTTCACAGTCTCTAAGTCACCAATTTTTCACTCGAAGTCATCGAATCTTATCATATGACAACTAATTGTAGCAATTAGCAATTTATTATCGAATAAAAAGAAAACAACCAATTTTACATTTTGCTGTAAATTATAAATCTGTACAATGCTAACACAGAAAAACAACACAAATAAAGATAGGTTGAAGGAAAACCGTTCGATTCAAATGATGTTGGTTTATCCATAAACTAAACAACACACTCTTTTCAGATCGTTACAGTGTTCAATTGTTTTGTCTAACTCAGTGATGGTCCCTAACGCCCACCGGTAGACGCTGGTAAAATTTTAGTGGGTTGTGGGAGTCAATGACATCTTTATTAGAAATGTTTCAGCTACAATTAATGATTAACATCGTTGTGCGTAGTGGAATAAGGATTGTCTACAAACGTGTGCAATTATTAATTTGCGCAAGTGGCCTATATTCAACAGAAATTATCAGAAGTATCATTTACACCGAATTCAAAATGTTAAAAATAATTAAAGTATGATTTAGTGCGCTTTGATGTTGTTGTTTGCCCACAAATGGTTTAAAATAGCAATACTGTCTGACCGTTACTACCGAAATAAAGCAAAATGGTTTAAAATGAGCGTTACAATCAATAAAGACTGAAAAGTGAATTTCTTATGAATTTTCTTATATTAAGCGCATTACGGCACCTAAAGAGGAATTATTATTCTTGAAAATCATTCAATTGTTCTTGTTTGTATTTCGTGTCATAAATATATAACTAATGACCTAAAGCACATCACTTAGAGTCAGAAATTGATGACTTAAAGACACAAATTGGAGAGCATTGTCAAAAATATGTAACTTAGAAACAAAACTAGATGTACAAAAACTGTATATAATAATATGCCTTGTTTTTGAAAACTAATGTATAGATAAAATTAAAAAAATCAGAATAATAATTGTGCTTAGTTTTCGCTTCATTTCTGATTGTTTTCCTAAAGGCACCGAATGTATAAACCGCTTAAGCTAGCTCCACTATTGATCGGGAAAGTAGTGGATAAAGGATGGGAGGGGGTGGGGAGGTGGAAATGTGAACAAAGAAAAGTCCATCACGTCGCCTAAGCCACGCCTGTACTGGTGTGTATTGCCTTCCTGCCCGAGCTCGGCTTTCCCAAACCATCATTACCATGTGTGGTGTTAATTATGATTTTTTTCTTTCACTCGATTTTATTCTTCATATATTCCCATCCCGCCACTTTGGAAGGGTGGCAAGAGGAGGGGAGGGGGGGGAGGGAGGGTGTTGGTGCGTTGAACGGTTTTAAGGTCGGACGCCAATTAATAATAGCTATTTGCTTTGGAAAAATGACTCGCGTCCACCATTCCCACGGGCACGTTTAAACCATATGCCCACCGTAGCAGGGGAGGGGCGGGGAAGGGTGGGATGGGGGGTTGGTGAAATGGTGGAGGAGAGAATCTCTCACACACACACGCACACACGAACAAACAAAGCACATGGCCCCTCTAGGGAGTGCAGATGGGGTCGCCGCGGCAAGTGGCACGACAATGTGTGGCGACCGAACGCGAACCACTTTACGCCGCTGCGCTCACTCGAGTGTACCTCATTCTCACGTTCTCGCGGGCGCTGGCCGAGGCGCAAGTGCAGTGCGCGAAGGTTTTCTAATTGATGGAAAGAGGAAGCGGCATACCCACACACTACACCAAAACGGTCCAACGAGTGGAAGCTGGAAGGAAATAAAGGGGACCGACTTTTCCCACCAGAGGCAGGCTTCCGCGCGCGCAGCCACACATTTCCGATGCACATAAATGCGCCCGATCGTATCGCTTTCCCAGCCCTTCGCCCGTCGCGGATGCGGTGGGTGAGCAGAAGGTGTGAGGAGAAAACTCTTTCCCAGCTTCCTTCTCGCGCAACAACTTAACAGCCCGCGGTGTGATCGATTTTGTTTTTCCATCTGCTTTCCCAGCGTTGAGTGGAAAAACACACGCACGAAAACAGTGACACTCAATTTGGTGATCACGGTTCGACCGAAGAAATGAGGGAGCAGGCGGGACAAGTGCGGGAAAGCGAGATCAACGATCGAAAGCGGGGAAACTTCCTGCCCACTCGGCGGCAAAGCAGATGGAGGATGAAGAAAAAGGATCAATTGTTATTACACGCTGCTACAGCAAGCCTCTGCCTGGTGGGAAGCATAGTTTGTGCGGCCTCTCTTCACCGCCAGCGCAGAAGAAGAAAACCTGCCAGCGTTGACGGCCCTGATTGGCGTGACACTTTGCGTCACCGCCACCGGCTTGAAGTGTTTCAATTTTCACAGGCAGGTCGCTGGGAAGGAAAAACAACAAAACACAATGCGCTCGTTTGTGTACGTTCGTCTCCTACCACATGGCACCGTGAGCCAGCAGCAGAGGCACAAACATCTCCCAGCAATAGATAACAATTCCACAAACGTTTCAAACAATTCACTATCGTGTTGAAGGGCACGGTATAAAATCGGATCGCATTATTGTGTACGTTCGATGATGCTGGCCGCCCAAAACAATCCCATGCCATTGAGTGCATGTGTTTATTTATATTAGGTACGTGAGTGAAGGGCTTCTCCAGAAGGGAACGGCCAGCCATCATGCCAAACCGTCCGTAAAGTCGCATTAATCGGACGCGTTCTTGCAGCTCGGATGATACTACTGTGCCCCTGTTGCCTAAATGAGCGTGTGGTTTTGAGGGGCCGTTGTGAGGTACGTTTTATTTTAATTGTTCCTTTTAGACTTGTTTTTACCATTTCGATTCCATTTACTAACATTGCGGCGAGAAGTGGCCGATACTGCCACTTACGGAACGAACTTACGAAGACCTAGTGGGTAACGCTGGACTAGTTTCCATTCAAGACCTCAGGCAACATATAATGGATATATGTTAATAGGATGCATAAACAGAGTTTTAAGATTATGAGACTACTTTAAAATATGTGCTAGAATGTTGGTTTATTTTCTAGTGCCTTAGTAGCGACGCGTGTATTAAAAGAATTGGAGCAGCCCTAAAAAGGTTTATAAGGCGCCATGGTGCAATTCGACGTTCACACGGAAGCGTTAGAACTGATCTACCACCCTACTCTGCACGCTGTTCATTACTAGCTGCTTGAGAAGTTGGATATCAGACGTAGCAATATTTAACTTACTAACCTTAAGTTGCCATCCAATCCGTCTCCGGGAAACTCGATCTGATCTCCCGCAGGTCTGACTCCACCTGATCCAGTCAACGAACTTGTTGGACGCCTCTACGCCTTGTTCCGAACAGGTCACTGGTGAGCCCCTTCCTGGTGGGCCATGAATCCGACATCCTCATCACGTGGCCCTCATCGTGTCCTTCCGGCTCAGGATGTCTGCCACACCAAACAATTCAGCTAGCTCGTAGTTCATCCTCCTTCTCCACATGCCCTGCTCCCACACACTGCCAGAGATAGCCTGAGAATAGACCTGAGCACCCGCCGCTCGAAGATGGCAAGCGCATCCAGGACTCGTGCCCGTAGAGGAGTAGTGTAATGCAGTTGGAGTTGTCTAGATCTTATGAGTTTGTGGAGCCCGTAGTAGGCACGAATTCCCTAAAACAAAGAGCCTTCGGATCTCGCCGCTCGTGCTATTCCCCAATGTAACAAACGTACCAAGTTAGCAGAACTCTTCTACCACCTCGTCGAGATCGTTACCGTCAATTAATAGACTGCTTCTCGGTCGCACTATTTCATTATTAGTGCCTCCGGTAAGCAGGACCTTTGTCTTTGGCATTGATCCTCAATCCAACGCTACTTACAGGGGTATAAGTAACGCATACTGCAGCAGATGTCTGTCCAATGAGACGTTATTATTTGCAAAGTCAAGGAATTGGAGTAAACCGTGCCACGGATATCGCAGCCCGCTCTTCTCATGACGACCTCCAGGAGCGGGGTCCTTCGGCATGCCGGCTGCTGTACTCCTGCGTACTTCTGCTTTCCGCGCCACATCCGGTATCTCCTGCATCTGCTCTGTTCAAGTGACTGTCGAAATAGCACTTCCACCTATCGATCACCTTTCACTCATCTGACAGGATATCCTCCTCCTTGTTGGGACGTAGCAATACACGTAGAAATACATCAATTAATTGAACTCGATTGAAGTACCAAAAGTTTTGGAAACCCTGAGTATTTTACGACCCCCGTTAAGAGACTCTAGACAGTCGCAAATATCATAAAAATCTTTTCATAACACAATGTTTGGCGCGAACACTCCTGCACCGGCTATCTTGTGACTATTTAATGCTTTTTTGAGATATTTTGATTTAAACACTTGTCTGTTCTCATACCACGGCTTAAGTAGCACATAGAAATAAGGAAAAGTTGTACGTTATTTCAATTATAATATTTTTAAAATTCTTCTATTATTCATAAATTTCTATTATCTTTCTGTTAATATTAAATGCTAAATTTCTCAGTAGCTCGTTAAGTTCGCGTGGTGAGACCTCTAACATCAATCGGTGTTTCCACATCAAACGAGCGCAGTACCGAACGTAATATCGGTAACCTCCGTAACACTGTAGTTATATGGCGTGCAACCTACTATACACAATGTAAGGTAACCTGCACGACACTCACTCTCAGCCCATTGGAAGTAGCGGAATGCTTCAAACGCCTAAATGCTCTAATGGTAACTACAAATAATTGGCTTTTCAAGACAAATAATTGGTTTTTGAACTACAAATAATTGGCTTTTCAAGAGAGAGACTTCAACACGAATTAATTTCACAATGCAAGTTTTTTTCGAGTTCAATAATTGATCTTAAACTCTGGTTAATTATTTCAACAATAAGTCACTAATTGACTAAAGGCACCAGCCATTGTTGCTATCGCATTCTTTTGAAACACGGAAACAATCTTGTTTACGTTAAGTTTTCGATACAAATATCTGATTAAATCATAGTATCGGTTCATTCACTTCCTTCCAATTACAATTCAGCGTTTTCTCACCATCCCTTCCAGCATGTCTGATTGATGTCTGTAATTGATTGAACATTGGGCATGACAGTGTTGCGTATAATGCCATCAATTATCGAAGATCGAGCACATTTCCATTTTTTACAACCAAAAGTAAAATAAACTTGAAAATCATCACTAAAACCTTTTTCAAAAGTAACCTCTGCTTAGGTAGCGTTTTACTCAGCAAAAGCAAATTTATGTTTTGTAGTATTTGATACAATATAGATGTTTTACAGTATAGTCAAGCCCAAAAGCCCAAATCGGTACACAGCACCTGCTTGCACATCAGCAGATTTAATGCGTTGCGTTGGATTGACGCGAATATGATCGCAAACATGGTGTCATCGGCAGTGTCGACAGTTTTTATGACAATCGCAGTAAGCAGCAAGTCAAAATTATTGTTTCATTATTGACAGTCTGAGTTACCTTGAAAAGACATTCTTAAAACGACATTCGTCTGCGTTGCTACCACCGTAGCCTAATGATGACATGATTTTTACAGAAGGAATTATTTCTCTAGATTCGTCCGATGTTTGTCACTATGCACAATAAGTAGGATAGACGAATTTCCATGACATCCTTTACCTTTAGCTCACCACATAGTACCATGTCTAGTGAATGTAACTGAAAAATGTCGCCTTCATGAAAAAACTTGCATGATGCCACAAGTCGGTCGATAGTTTTTATTGTCGGCAAAGAAAGACATGATTTTGGACGAATAATATGGTTGTTAAAACGTTTCTTTTTACAATACAACCATGTAGTCTTTCATTACCTGCAGTGTGCTACTCACAGACACCATTTGTTTTTGCCCCTGGTCAAGCATGATGTCTCATTAGACCCTCTAACTGTCCCTTCAAAAGCAACACCAGGAATAGGAGGCTCTAGCGCCTTATGTTTCGCTCGTTCTTCCCCGGCTGTGTGACTTATTTTGTCTTCACCTTTTCGCTTGTGGTAAAAAAGCACATCCACGTCACCTTGCCAAACACCTTCACAAACACACACACACACACACACACGCACCCACGCACATTTAGCCGCACCAAACGCAACGCCGCCTTTTTTGCAGGTGGGTGGAGCAACGTCCTGTAAAAGGTGTTCGGCTACGGTGCGCGACCACACAGGGCAAATGAAGCAAAGCGTGGGAGAGATAGAGAGAGAGAGAGAGAGAGAGAGAGCGAGAGTCAAAGGTGTTATAGCGCGTACTCCCTCGCGCGCACCGCTCACCTTGGCAGGTGTAGCTGATTGGCTCGCGCTCGGCTGGGCCGCGCTTCGTGCGTTCGGCAGTAGAGCGAGCGAGCGAACGAGCGAGCGACCATTGCCCGAAACGACGAAAGTGCTCACAAATGCTTGATCGCGATGGATCGTGCACTGGGTCGCGGGCGGAAACGGCCAGAAACCGGTGCGTGCTTGGTGGCTCGATGGTGGTGACACAGGAACATTAACAAAAATGCAAACAAGCAATAAATAAATAATCATAAATGGGTAAGCAAGCAAATTATTTTAATCATCTCGGCGCGCACCACGGGGGAGCACCGCAGCATAAAACACCTTTCATCGTGCTATAAATCAACCAGCGAGTGCGGGCGGAAAGGGTTAACCGGGGTGGTAGGGTTCGTTCGCCGCTAAGTATCGCACGACCGGATGCAAGTCGCACGCGATACATCATGTAAAGTAGCGTCTATAGCACACGGCGAAAAATCAAACCGCCGGAAAACCGGGAAAACAGGCGGGAAGGAACGTGGGCGAATGGCAGGGTGTGTTCATCCCCAAAAACTCCGCAAAACAATATGCTCATTGCACAATAAGAAGTGAGCGAACGTTACACTGGCTGGCGGGAAGAAAGGACCACCTCTATACCAGCGTTTAATTCCGGCCCCGAAAAGCAAGTAAAAGCTGGACACAACAACGCACAACTTTATCTTCGGATCAGCGGACAGCGAACGATGGTTCGGGGGCGGACATTAAGCTGACATTTTCATTTCAGGCCGAAGTTGTTACAGTAACAACGGGTAAAGGATTGCCAAGTTTGAATTGAACATTTCAACAGCTAAAAGAATCGTCACAATATAAAGGTAAAATTATCAACAACTTTATTTGCTCTAATTTAAAAAGCATGATAATAATAACATCTCTTATACATGTATGTTTATGGAAAAAGAACTTAAAATGTACCTACGAATGGTGAAGCATAAGAATGTCTTTAAAATAAATCTTGGCATTAATCTTGAAACATAAGCATGTTTTGAAATTTCCCTTCACTACTCATAGTAGATTTAAGGAAAATTATTTTAATTAAAATATTTTTAACAGATTCATCAATATGTAGCTGTTTCTAGTTAGGGTGGTCAAGTGATAAGCGATGTCAGTTGAATTATAAAATTCTTATCACCAAATTACAGCACGTAGTCTTTAATGAATGAATTGGTATTTTTTTAAAATATATGTCTTCCTTTCAATAAGCTAAGAATTCTCCTTATAAAAGCAAGATTAGCTATTATTGCAAATAACTTTTTTTATTCATTCCGTATAAAAAGTCAGAATAAAGCAAAGATAACGTGTTTGAAATATCAACTTTCTACAGTTTAATGGTTGTACTGGTAGGTGAAATTGTTCTACTCACAGTTCACAGATAATACGTGAAAAAAAAGGAATATACAAGACATACAATATTTAAAACACAATGAAAAAAAATAATTCTAACCAATCTAGAAAAAATACAGCCTTCAAGTTCATTCAATAAAAATAATTATTTCGGAAGAGATTTACGATCGATGAGTGAAATAATTCATTTATTTTTTTTCCAATGTTTAGATACTAGAGATGTGAATGCTTTGATTTATTGTTAGGATATTTATAGCAAAAAAAAAACCTTTAAATGTAGTGGGAAACAAAATATTCACTAATACTATGTGCTTCTTATAAATTAAGCTTCATTAGAAAACAATTAATAATTCTTTTATATCAAACATTTCGCGTACAAATAACATGATGTCCGATACAATGGATGAATCAGAGTAAATATTTTTGTTTTCGTTAATAGAATGGCACTATATGTTTGTAAGGTGTAACATCGCGGCATAACCTAGTTTTTTGTTCAGCAGCGAAATTATTTGAGTTGTTGGTTTTGTCCCAAGAAGGTACAACAAGGGCACCACAAATTTACTGCATTTCGTATGCTACTGCTTTAAGTTAATAGATGCTGGTTTTCAAGTCGATGCGATCTACACCGACTTTGCCACTTTGATGACCATCGACAGCGTGTCTCATTCAGCTCCATTTTTTTATTTAGATTTACTTGGAGAATTAAATCTTTATGTGAGTGGGGGACTCATCTGACTTAACACCACCCTCAACGAACTCCAAGTGCTTCCTTTATAGTTCCCTCACGGACGATACGTTACGTTATGATCACATACTCTATGCAAGGCCGTTTGCTCCTAGACGCCTTTGCTTCCAGGAGACTGACGACCTGTCTTATGCTGTGATGAATTAATGCCCTGAGCACCTGAGCATGTGCGTCGAACAATGTTTTCCACCTGTACTCGTTCACCACAGATTACTTTCATTGCTTCTCTCTGACGGGAGAACTTTATGCAATGGAAGATCGTATGCTCTGCCTTGTCGGACACATGGCACTCCAGGCTACTCGACGACGACGACGCAATCTTTGACCACGCACACCTGCAATCTTTGCTGGACGAGTTCAACGCTCAATGAATCAAAGTTTTTATTTAAGAGCAGCTCAATTATGTTGTAGCAAAGATGTTTGGACTTGTTTCAAACATGAGGAATTCATCTAGCGCAAAGCAACGCGTTTCGCTATTCGCTTGTTGAAGCGTCAACTGGACTACAGGACCAGGTGTCTGCTGCTTGGCCTTTTAAACGGTACGACCGGGTGCCAGATCTCCAGTCCAGGTGCTCATATCACCCATATATGTCACGTGTTCGCCTAATTATTATTGGCTGAAACTGTGACACGAGTAAGCACCTCTGTATGTTCTCCAAATATCTTGACAATACCAACAGAGCTTTGCAGCCCTTCCCATACAAAATTAAAAAAAAACATAATCAATAGCATATTATTTAAATTAATAACAAAATGATTAATGTTTAATGTCCGTCTTTCAATCAGCGGTGAGACCACTGTGCAGCACTCGGACAAAAAGGATCTTCCAGCATCTCCGACCGGGTTCCCCTTAATTTATACTTACTGATTATGATGGCTGTCTTCAAATGCCCTCCCTTCCTCTCACCTCCCCCCTCCCCTCCCTCCCTTCCAAGGCGAAACAAAAACTACTCCTTTCCTCGCATTAAACTCCCGATACTCGACGAGCAAACAAATCGTGTAAAGATTGGCAAAAACCTCCGGCATTCGGTAGCCACCCTCACGTGCTTCTGGAGTCGCTCGTCCGTGAAGTGTTTGTGTCAAAGCCATAAAATGTGTATGTCCGCCCGGCGTTTTTATCTTATCCCGAGCGGGAGAAAACGAAAGCAGGACATACCCATCAACTTCCCCCCCCCCGTGACTCATACACTTCCGGTGCCCGGGCGCAAAGGGCGGAAGTAGCATCGAATTTGTCAACCTTCATACTCCTTGGCTCCCCTCCCACCCCCCGTACGTAAGAATGATACAAGCCGGCAATGTCCTGCAGTTGATGGCAGTTGGTGATCCGGCGTACCGGCACCCGAGTTTCAGCTTCGGCTAATTTCGAGCTCGTACCATTCTAACGTACCGAGCGGAATTGGCCAACTTTTACTGCTCGCTACTGTATCGTAGTAAGATCTATGCTGCTTATGCAAAAGCTAATATCTTCCCTCACTTCCACCAAAGCCGGCGTTTAGTCGTACTTTGCGCCAGCAAAGTACTTTTTTATGCATGAAAGCCGAAACTCCTCGCCCGCGTGTGAAATGGAGTGAAGATAAATTTCTTGCAAAATCAAATTGTTTCCCCCTTGCTTTTTTTTTCGCTGCAAAAAAGAATGTAATCCTTTTGCTGTGCAAAACCGACAGTCTCGCCCTCGGCTGTTGGGTGAGTGCGCGGAAATAGTTTGCCCGTTCCCATTTTGCCGAGTTTCGAGTGTGCGGGGCGGCAGTCGCGCACCATTTTACATATGCATGCGTAATGAAATTTGTTTTATTTTCCCGAAAACAGCGAGAGCAAACTATCAACGGTCACCAAACCATGCAGAAGGAAAGACACTCGATAAAGAAGTTGTGCCGTTTGGAGCACTTGGAAAAGGGACACACAAAAAAACGGCGACCAGCGACACAACAGCAGGACATCCCTCTCCCTCCGCTTGCTTTTTTGCTCTTGGAAAAGTGATTGGAAATAATTTACATAAACATACCATTTACGGCGGGTGGAACGGGGCAGCCATCCATCGAATGAAGCCGCTTCATCACGTGAAAAGCACTTTCACTATTTCACCCCTTCCCCCTAGCGTTTCGATTATTTTGATAACTTCAATCCCTGCGCACGTTTTTTTTTGTTTTTGCTTTGCTTTACGATTCCCATGCATTTCATGTAACTAAACATGAGCGAAAGGAGAGAGAGAGGGAGGTTGTTGGGAAGTCACCATCCACCTCCCCGCCAAAGAATGGATGTAAGCCGGAGCACGAGTGTAATCAATGAAGCTCGTTGCTCCATTTAGCAAATTGAATGCCCTGCTAAGGCACTTGCGCCCAATTTTTGCACAAAAATGAAGAGAAGCCTTCGCACGGGCCAATCGGAGCGCGGTGGCAAAAACGGGGGGAAGGGGAGGGGGGGGAGGAAATGGCTTTTACAACTTAATACGGTGCACGAAAATCCGACTGCACACGCACGAAACCGAAACAAATATGTTACAGCCCCCCTGCTTGGGCCGCGGGAAGGGACGAGCGCCGTGAGGCATACGATGGTCGGCTAATAAGTTTGGAATAAACGATACAGGGGAGGGGAGAGTGTTGGGAGGCGAGGGCTGGTGAGCGGAGGAACATTGAAATGAATTGTGGACACAGTTCGGTAGGTTTTAATATGCTTAACTAACCCGTATATCACCGTTGGCTCAGGGCGACCATGGCCATAGCGGCACTGCTCGATTGCTTTTGGGAAGCCGGGAGGGCGATATTAGCACCATAGGCGAGCCTTTGCTGACATCTTCACCGTTTTTTTTGTTGTTGTTGCTGTTGTTGATGATCGCATCCTCCCCGCCGATACGTTGATAATGTGGCCCAATTGCTTCAATTAGCTGCTCTGCAGCAGGGTCCAACAATTTGGAGTTGCCAAGGAAACCATACTTTTTTGGTACATCGGGATATCCCGGCTGGAAGTTCCGGCAGCGCGTTGCAAACTTTCCTAAAACTGCTGAGCCGATGTCTGACAGCGTTTGCGATCATGACAACCTTTAGTGCCGTGTCGTCTGACGTGTTATCACGCTATCGTTCACCCGGCAAGATCTCCAAAAAACCCAGTAATGTGATATATCAGCGCACCATGCCGCCAGGTCGTTGCAGCAAATGCGTGAATCATCCTCCACTATCCGCTACCCTTTCACTAGCATCCCTCCATCACCTTTGCTCCATTTTATCCATGGAAACAGCTTGCGGAACGATCGCCACTATGGTTCCCTTCAGTGCAGTGAGCGAACAATGCTAACGTCTCTTTTGGAATCTCTTTTTAAATATATTTTGTGTCACTTACTGGCTTGAAGCTTTTTAAAGCAAACTATAAAAAAGGCATTTCTATTGACAATAAAATAATTTAGATATTCTATCGAATATTAATGTATCAGGATTCTGTAAATATAATTAATATTTTTCTGCTTGCTAATGCACTTCACTTTGGGCGGCCTTGGTGGTGTCATAAGTAGCGGCATAGGTCTGTTTCATACATTCAGGCCCTAAGTTACATCGAATCCCTTACGGACCGCTGCAGCTTCCCATACGCAGGATTAACAATGTTGGTATTGATGGGTACACTCAGTCACATAAGCGCTCTGGTTAGGCCTTGACCCTGTAGGGTTGTTGTGCCATCCAAAGAAGAAGTACTTCAACTGATGCTCGATAGTTTGCGATTAAAAAATAGTTGACAATTCCAACGAAATTTGTAATATGCGCTGTTTAGAAACTATCGTACACATTCAATTATTATTTTAATAATAAACAAGCCTTATTCAAGCTTTGTCCATATTATTTAGATACTCCAAAACTAAAACCAAAAACCAAAACCAAACCAAACCAAAAGATATACCTCATAATAGATCCTCAATATGCACAGTGTCTTACTGCTCTTTATCCTGATGAAAATTGTGAACATTTTATCTTTTATTATTTTAGTTTTCGTTGTGCAAGTTTGATCTTACCATACTCTTAAAAAGCTTTTACTGCATGTGATCGCATAATTATGTCACGAACTCAACTCTCCTGAATGATGTATTTGATATTCGCTTTTTGCTAATATTCGTTATTTTATATACGATAGTCAGTGAAATTTCAGACATGCTAAAGCATGTTCGACTCGTAAAAACTAACGCGTATTAGCTGAATTGAGTTGAGAGTTGCTGTATAGCGCTTTCTCATTGCATCGTCGAAACGCTATTGCTGAAATTTAAACCAAAGTATTTTCACAACTGAGGCAAGGGGACGGACTCTCCTGTTTGCTGTTCAACATCGCTCTGGAAGGTGTCATGCGGAGCGCGGGCTTCGACATCAGGGGCGCGATTTTCACCCGGTCTCTCCAATTCCTTGGCTTCGCGGATGACATTGACATCATCGGAAGGACATCTGCAGCGGTGTGCGAGGCATACACCCGACTGAAACGCGAGGCCAATAGGATTGGATTGAGGATCAATGCGACGAAGACAAAGTACCTGCTTGCCGGAGGCTCTGACCGAGATAGAGCACGACTCGGAAGCAGAGTACTAGTTGACGGCGACGATCTTGAGGTAGTAGAAGAGTTCTGCTACCTTGGTACGATCGTAACTTCGGACAACAACATGGGCATCGAGTTCCGAAGGCGCATTGTTCAGGGGAATCGTGCCTACCACGGGCTCCACAAACTCCTACGATCCAGAAGACTCCAACAACACACGAAATGCGCCATATATCGCACATTGATACTGCCGATAGTCCTCTACGGGCACGAGTCCTGGACTATGCTGGCGGAGGACGCCAATGCACTCGCCATTTTCGAACGGCGGGTGCTACGGACTATCTTTGGCGGTGTGTGCGAGCAGGGCGTGTGGAAAAGGAGAATGAACCACGAGCTTGCTGAGCTGTTTGGCGATGCAAGTATCCAGACGGTCGCCAAAGCCGGAAGGATACTCTGGTGCTGGGGCACGTGATGAGGATGCCGGACTCATGCCCCACCAGAAAGGTGCTCGTCAGCGACCCGTTCGGCACGAGGCGTAGAGGAGCACAGCGAGCTCGTTGCCTGGATCAAGTGGAGTTGAACCTGTCGGAGATCGGATGCAACCGTGGCTGGAGGACTGCCGTCCTGGGCCGAGTTTCCTGGAAACGGATTGGCGACCTGGCCATGTCACGTAGACGTGCTCAGCGATGAGCGAGCCAAAGAAGAAGTATTTTTACAACTAAACTAGACTTATCAAAAGGGCTTTTTTCATTGTAACAAAACAAGCATTCACCCTTGATTTAAAAAATCTTTCAATATTAACCATAACCGCGAAAAGGATAAAACAACCATTTTTAACGGGTAAATACCCTTGGTTTTGTTTTCCCAAAATCGAATGTTACCCGATTAGACACTTCACTGATTCTAGTCCATAGCTTTCGTTTTCTATTCATATAACATCAAATATTCCCTACTTTATAGCATCATGTATAATCACGTTTATGTTTATGAATTGAATAAGTTATTGTTTATGAATTACGTTTATGTTTATGAATTGAATAAGACCCTAAACCTTAAACGGTGCACGAGTGTTTTCATAAGATTCAAAATTCATTACGTTAAGAAATCGAAATTCTTGCACTGTGAGATTCAGTTGCATACATTCATTTGGACTGATTAATCTGGTTGAAAATTCATAGCAATTTAGAAAGAAGGAATATTTTTATATTTAGAAAAGAGCGTATTATCACCCAACCAATTTTTTTTCCAATATATACTTGTAGCCCTTAAAACGTGCCGAAGAATATAAATTTCTCTAGCTACTTTATCTGCTCCAAAAGTCCTCCAGCAAGCTCACCGTGGGTCGGGCTGATGATGGTTTATTTGTTTGCTTTTAATTTCACCTCATCATCACTCGAACCGTCGGACGGAAGGAACGTCATCGGGCGGCACCTAGCCGCGCAATCGGATTGCGCTACTGGGCGTGAGAGACACACAAAAACACGCACGCACGCTCACATACCGTGCTGTGCTGAGGGTGAGAGAAAAAAATCCCCTCCCCCGGACACCCCCCTCACCACACACACGAAACAAAACCCATATCGCGCGCTCTCCTGTGTTCCGATCCAATTGAGTCCAATTGAGCGCATTTAAGAAACGTTCCATCCACCGACGGCGAGGGATGACGAATCGAACTGCAGGAGGGAAGTTAAGCGTCAGGGGTAGGGGGGGGGGGCGGCCCCGTCTCCGCTCCTGCCAGCCAAAGCCAGCATCGTCCTGCACCAATGCCCGGTCCGCTCCTGAGGGAACGCTGTTCCGCTCCGGTCCAGGTCAGCTCCTCGCTGGCACGGTGGCATGCGTCCCGCATGCTGGCCGCTCAGGTTCGGTGCCCGATCCACTCGAGTCCATCTCCTTCTCCTCCTCCTCCTCCTACCCCGTCCAACAGGGCTCTCAATTGAGCTTCATCTCGGAAAACGAAGCCCTCACGCACGCGGTCGCTGCTGGCACTTAATTTGGTTCAATTTACTGTACCTATATGCCACCGTGCGGTTGCACGGGGCTTTTCCCGCGCCGGGGAAGCGAGGGGCTACCTTTGCCGCGATGGATAAAAGTCAGTGCCGGTGCCCGAAACCCGCATCCCACCAGAAGCCACCGCACTGTGCGGCTCTGGATGCGAACGATGACGCGGACGAACCGGTACCGCACCCACGGGGGTGCATTAAGAGTCCTGGTGCGGCACCCGTCTCTGGTCCGACCGCTTGATGGTCACAAATTAAGATCAACGCTGCTCAGGTGCGGGCGTCCGAGCATTGGGAAGTCACCACACATACCTACTCGGACCAGCACAATTCCACACCACGCTCATGCACGCACGCAAAACCTTGGAAGGAAGCCCCCTCTGGAGGAGGGGGGGGGGAGAGGTGGAGTGGAATGAGGCAAAAAAAGGGACAATTTGCCAACTGACTCTGGACTCCCGCGTGCCGGACCGGCATCTCTTGCAATGCCACAGCAAAAAAAAAGGAACATACAGAAGCCAGAAGGTAGAGGTACTGTGTTTAAATCATCTAAATCCCTCCGCCGGTGTGCTCCCGGGATCATGATGAGGATGATCATTATTCAATTTAGAGCACATTTTCTGCACAAAGAGGAAGGGCCACGCTGCGTTTGGCAGTGTGGCAGAACCATACGGGTCGGAAGGGTATTTAAAAAAAGGGGGTTTTTTTTCGGTGCTATTCAATTACCTCAAAAAGAAGTTTCCCATCGTTTAATTGGAGGAGAGGGTGAGGGGGAAGGTGGGGGGAGGGAAAGAGGGTGAGAGTATGCGCTTGTGAAGGAGTAGTTGTGTTTGTTTTCTTTTCTCTACCGAACTGTTTTTTTTAAATGAAATTATTTTGCTTAACCGATAGTTAGATAAAGTAATACATAGCGTCGCAAACAAAACTGGGTTATTCTAGTACCAAAGTGAAAGCCTTTTTTTTTGTGAGAAATGTTTTAGAGATACGAGTGGATTTTTTTTAATATGATTTACGGCTAAAGGTAACAATGTGGTTTTAAGTATTTTTTTTTATTTTTCTTCTTGAAACTGGACGTAAACTATTCAACCAGAACTCTCTTACAACTAATCGCTTTTGTGCCTAGCTAATTTCGCATGTGAAACGGCTTGTTCTGCTGTGATGTGTTGTGACTGAAAAGTATTTTCAGTTTCCACGATACTTTAGAGTTACTTTCCGAATTCCAGTGTGATGCCTTTTATGAATATTTGAATTATATTTCAAATCATTATAATTGAATTATATTTCCATATTCTTGTGACAGAATGACTTGGTAAGTCTTGATGGGAGGATTTTTTTATTATATTCAAGTCTTGGTAAAGAAATGTCTTCTCATTTGTGCAATGTATTCTTCAATCTATTTCAAGGTGATTTTTCCCCATAAATTGACATTTCTCTAACAGCTTTTCATGGTAATATTTTATTTACCATTCATTTCTTAGCAGCTGAAATCCTGTCCCGTTCCATTTGTTTAGCTTTGGTGTTGCATGTTGTACATTGCTTGGATGAGTGCGTATACGAATAAACGAGAAATGTGTATGGTTGCTCACATGGCTAACAGCAGGACGAAGTGCTCGAAAAGGTGTGAAAAAAGAGCCAACAAACGCTACGGATGCTGTGGAAATAGGAAATGCAACATCGGTAACCCTAACGCTGAAACGATACACACTCACGTCACAACCCGAACACACGCACACACGTGCTGGAACGACAAAGACCCATGTGAGGATGGTTTTACCATTTTACCAAGGACTGCCTTTGATTGAAACGCTCGGGAGAACATCCGGGATAAGGTGCCTTTCCATGAGCGGGAGAAGTAAATGTTTCGCAGTCTATATAGATTGTTGTGTGATTGTTGTATTAATTTCAAAATTTAATTCTAAACGCTTAACCTTAAGCAGTACGGCAGGACCGTTTCTATGGTTTCTATAGTAAAAAAAAAAAACATAGCCTTTGTGTTTATTTAAAGTTGTTTGAGACTTTTTCCGTTTGTGTCTGTAAGTTGGCATTTATATCGAAATATTAATAGCACTCGGTTTGGGCTGCTCGGTGGTCTAATTGATAACGGTGTTGGCCTATCTCATGCAATCAGGCTCGACGTTGTATCAAATCCCATTGACTATCCTGTTATCTGTACACATAATCACAGACTCTGATACGATTGAACAATCTTGCTATGGATGGGTGGGTACACCCAGTCACAGTAGTAGCAGTAGTAGTATTAGTAACAGTAGTTAAGTTTATTGATTATAAATATAAATGGGCATATTGTAGCGTTTATACAATGGGTTCGCCTTGAGGCTTTCCTCATCATTAGTTTTGCTGAAATAGTTTGGTTGACTTTATTTCGATCTATTTTTCACCTTCATTAACGTTTCAATAACGAATGGGAAAATACGTGAAAACCCATCTCAGGACAACAGAAATTTTTTTTTTCTTATTTCTTATTTCTTTAAAAAAAACAGAAGATTCCATATGGCATTCTCGGTGGATATAACAAGTACTGTACCAGCGTGAAACATTTAGGAAGCTTGTTGAGAATTTATTTTGAATGTTTTATACTTTAATTTTGTGTGTGTTTTAGCACAGGATTTCCACGCTGGAGATGCATCAGTGATTATTTGTCATATAAGGGAACTTGAGTCATATAAGAGTACATGAGAAGCATATTGCTTTGGCTTGATTTTGACGATCTGTTAAAACAGTAATATTTTAAGGCTTCGGAATATTTTGTTTCACATTTTATTGCAAGATTTTCAGTATTTGTTGTGAAGGTATGCGATTTGTCTAGTATCATGCCTTGGTAGATTACCCTATTCATGGTCATAGTCAAAGTCAGTCATAGTAAAAGCCAAAGCACATTAGTGTTTTGGTACGCCTTCATCCTAAAGGGGTTTTGCGCCAACCAAGAAGAAGCAGAATTAATGATACAGGATGAAATATAGATGGTATAATAATGACAGGATTTCTTCCAATAATGAGTGAATTTACAAAATCTACAATTTTATCTGTGTGTTCAGGAAGGACGCCTTCCTTTGATCAGAGATCTGAGTAACTTCTGAGTTGTATGGGGCCTTCTCCATACTTCAGATTGACCTCAGATGGTACTTATCTGATCTATTTGATTTTCTATACTAATACTAGCGAATACTAGCTTTTAGTATTGGTGGTGGTGGAACAGAGGGACAGCGTCATCGATTGAGGCCATTATACACATCAATTGCCAGAGAAATTTTCTACTACTTCTTCTCAGCTTAAAATTTAACGAAGTCCTAAGACATTAAAACGGGCTATTAATGACTTATTAGTACACCATCTAAGTGCTTAGAATCAAGTAAACTCCTCAAATCATTAGTGCGGGGGATCAAGTCCGGATGAGATTTGCACCGCAGTCCTGTCGTGTGTCGACCTACGCCACAGTTGCCTCCATCACCGGACCTCTCCAGAACGCTATAGATATAAACCTAATATAAAGAGAGAACTACTGTGATGTAATGTTTCTCGCAAAAAAAACATTGTTGAGAATTAAGCTTTTTTTGCTTAAAAATTAATTTCTCATTGCATAAAATGCAGTAGATTGAACCATCATTCTTACAGCAATATAACCCTCAAGGTAATCTTTGCAACATCTGGTCCTACAATTTTTTTTTGTCCTACCTTTCTATTGATCAGCTTTCTCGCACCCGTTTCACCGTTGAAAAGTCCACATCCGGCCAGCGTAGCGGCTGAAAAATAAATTAAAATCACATCTTCACCACACATGGAGCAGCGCAGATGGAAAAGGGGGGGAGGAGAGGTCCTCTGTGTGTGTGTGTGTGACTGTCGATTAGTCAATCCATTGTTTTCCCATTAATCTGGCACCCTTCACGGGCGCGCGGGCGCCTACCTCCCCATCCATCCCACAAGCCAACCCAATTTTTCTTGGCCTTCGTACACTTTTCCAGCCCCAACTCCCCCGTGCATGGGGGTTTTATTAAATCACTTGTGTGCTTTCCCATACTCCCCGTACTTCCAGTGAGGGTTTTTTTTTCTCCGGGTGTGTTTGTGGGAGAAGCGGAAGAAAATTCCACCCAGTGGCTTTTCCACGCAGGCCGTGCAAAAAGTCATGGTGACAAATACCGCGTGCGGGCGGTTGGCCTTTCCCTGCTGGACCTACAGTTTTTCCGTTCCCTCACGCTTTCCACCAGAAGCAAATTGACGTCATTCTAATATTCGACGTATTAAAATCCCATTCGCGAGCGTGTTTTTTGTGTGTCGTGTGGCACACACGGTGGACAAGGACGATGATCCGCGATCCGATTTGTTGGATTTTTCATCCTTTACACCCACCGAAAGCCACCGTTGCCAGAGGTTTAGTGGAATGCCGTGGTGAAAAAGAACCATTTTACAGTTTGACTTGTGCCAGTGCGGAACGATTTTCCCGCACGGGGTTTTTTCTTCTCAGCTACGCTATCCTTTGTCGAGGAAAACTCGAGAGGAGTGTTGTTTTTTTTTCATCCATTTCCACCGACGCCGAACAGAAGCAGGCAAGCCAAAAGGGCCACGGGAAAATCACAAACCGAAACGAATCTGCTTACATATCGGACCCCTTTTTACCCGGGCTTTTCCCGCTTTTCCTAACCTCGGTGCCGTCTGTGTGCGAACGATGATCGGGAAATGTGTGAGTGTGAGCGTTTTTTTTTTATTCTCTTCACTCTTCTTCTCCGTTCGGCTCGCGCTATCTGCATCTGATAGCCGCACGCGGGCCTCTAATTTCAATCGAGCCGTTCACCTATTTTTTGTTCGCCGAAAAAACAAACCCTCAGCTCGTTGCACCATCACCGCACCGCGTCCGGTCTGCTCGCTCGTTTTTGCGACTGCAGCGAAGGGCAGGCAGTTTGTGCGCGCTGCACACGGCCGCTGCATTAGCCGCGCGCTGTGTTTGTTTAAATGTGCAGCCCCTGCATCATACTGCGCCGGTCCCGCAAATCCCATGAACTGGCACATCTGTGCACATCGCAACCCTAGGCCACTTCTGCCGTTCGGCCGTTACTCACGAGGTTTTCCGTTCCGTTTCCCTTTAAGTGCCGCCGTCTACCTGGGTGCCCTAGCGCATCATCCTCCGTCTCCTGCAACCGAACGGATTTGCTGCTGCCCCTTTGCCCGGACACCCCGTACCCGCACCGTCAACTGTTTCCCTTTAATTCCCCTTTTAAACGTGAATGATGGTGGTGATGGTCCCTTTAATTTTCGGTTTCGCTCACGGGAAAAAAGGTGATGCGGGCGCGCAGGTTTAACACAGAGAGGGGTTGCCTTTTTTTTTGGGTGTTGGCGGTGGAAGGCTTGGAGGTAAAAGAAGAGGTGAGGGGGGGGGGGGGGAGGGGGGGGGGGGGGGTAGAGGGAGGTGCGCGCTGCAGCAGTTTTTGCTTCACAGGGGGTTTTTGAGGCCCGCAGCTAAATAAAACAATGATACAATAATAATCATACCTTGGGCCAAGGCGAGGAAGAGAGAAAGAGTGAAAGAGACCCCGTGTGTCCTCCCCCTCTCCGTGTGTGACGGCAGCGTTTTGGGAGATGAAAAGTGTTTGGAATTGTGTATGGGATGATTAGACGGCGTGGTTGCTTGATGTATGTGTGTGGTATGAGAGCTATTTGGACACTTTAGTAGTTGCCATCAAGTGAAGCTGCACGTTTTAAACTAAGAATTTTCAAATGATGTGTTTTTGGAGTCACGAAACGAGATTCTGATACGCTACCTTCTGTGTAGTATCTCTATGCGGACACACTACAGTGTACCCACTGATAAGCTACCATGCGTAAAAAGCCCATTATAAACTTCTCACACAGATAACATTGCGAAGGGTTTTTTGGCCAGTTTAAAGACTTACAATGGTTTTTAACCCTATGTTAATAAGCTACACGTTCGTCGTGGTGATGCCCGACGCATATTTATGACAAATCTACTCAACTCGGCCACATAAATATTCTTCCCACAATGTTTTGTTACTATAGACTACTTAAAACATATATTAAAATGTAACGTCCTTAGACTGGTTCATTTGATTTGCCTTATATGTCATTAAATTGCCACCAAAATCCTTATTTTGGATCCTGAGCCGTTCGCTTAACTCTGCATACTACGTTGAATTTTCTATTAAGTTTGCTTCTCCCCGCGTCCCTATTGTATAATGTTACGGCGATAAGATTTCTTGAACGACCAGCCATTAAAACACTTAATGTTAACTAAAGTTTAATTTTAAATCAAAATTATTTGCTAAGTTGTGAGTAGTTATTATTAGTTTCACATTATGGATGTATTCTTTTCATAGTTCAATGTACGTTTTATAGCTGATGTTTAAGATCTGAGATCAATCAAATTGTTGTGAGCTCTTGAGCTATTGATATGAGTGATTGTGCTAACTGTTTATTACAATCATGCAGTATATTAATCTTCACTTCCTTGGCTTGCGTAAATTTTTAATATATACTTTTCTTACAAATATATCTTATAAATATATATATAGCCATCTATAGCAATTCAAAGCCATCAAAATATTTGAGAAAACTACTTCAATGAAAGCGTTTCAGGTTCCTATGTATAATGAAATAAAAGTATTAAAAGTTTTGTTAAATAATACAACAAAAAATTATACCTGCCAGCACACCTCATGATCCTGTTGCAAGTGATCTATTGAGAAATTGAAGTCTTTTAATTTGCTACACGATCGATTAAATTAAATTTGCCTGTTACGAATAATAAAATAATAAATTTAAGCAGAAGAAGAAGTAGAATAATAATAATAATAATAATAATAATAATAATA
>KB671858.1:40976-86234 GCA_000349105.1 Anopheles epiroticus
ATAATAATAATAATAATTATAATGATAATAATAATAATAATAATAATTTTAATAATAAAAATAACAATAACAATAATAACAATAACAATAAAAAAACATTAACAATAATTATTGCAATTTCAATAATAATCATAATAATAATAACACATCACTGAAGGTAAAATATAATCAACAGTAATGTAGTGATCTTAAATTTGACCTGCGGTTTTCAATCATGTTAACGGTTGTGTCCGTTGAATTATTAAATGGTGTAAAATTATTAAATAAAATAGTTTATCATATTCTCATATCATATAAAATATGTATATAAATCATAGATTCTTTCAACTATTTCTAGTTAGTGTCTGCTATTGATTAGTTCAAATGTTTGTAGGTGGATACATGCAAAATTTATTCAATGCCTTGCGAAAGTAAAATAGCGGGGCATAGAATTTCATTAAAGGTTGCTAAAAGACATAAAAATAGGCTTCTAATAATATGTGATGTGAAATAAAAAAATCCTTAAAATAGCACCAAAATAATACAAAACTCAATCTGCAACATTGTTTGAAATTTTACATATACAAGCAGATCATGTTGGCTAACATTGGTGATATTTTTTTTGTACAATACAAATTACATTAGCTTACTGTTACTTCATTTACCGTCCCTTTAAACACGCGTTCTACCCACTTATCAACGCACCACAATCAATCTCAGCCCCGTCTCTCCCAGGGTTCGGACCTAACGGGATGGATGTAAGGAAAACACTTTTCGCCCAAGGTGTGCATCGATTGTGCCGGCCACCCCTTCGCCAACCACTAGGCCCTGTGCTAGGTGCGTGCGCGTGAGTGTACGCAAAAAACGTCCATTCCTCTCCCCCTTGCGCTCTACTCTCGCTTCCGCCCGTCCCTACCCTTCGTAAGGATGTGCTGACAAAGGCTGACACGGGCGAGAAGGGATTTGTTCAATTATGAACGGCATTGTTGGCCGCACGCCATGTGCGGCCACGCTTTTCCAATCCCTCATCTTTCCCTTCCTGTCCACGGATAAGCGACGATAAACCTGATTCCGGCCGCCAGCATCAATCGCTCGATCAAGGTACGGTGTATCAGCTTTATTCGCTCACCCTCCTTTTTTTCCACGTGCAAAACGGTGAGGGCGCAAGTGGAAAAGTCTGCCCAAATAATACGGGACACCTTAAGCGCTCACACACACGCACACACACACACACACACACACAGAATAATAATTTTAATGTGCTTCACAACCTGAGCGACCCCTGCACCCGTAACCTGAGCGGCTGGGATAATGGTGCACATGGTGCGTTTGTTGTTTCTCGTGCAGTTCGCTTTTCCCCTTCGCTCGCTAGGGTTGCTGGCTGCCAAACACCTGAGGGGACGGAGACAAATCTTCCCTCCGGACTCCGGGACGCTGTATGCTGATGAGCAACGGGCGGGCCGCCCGGAAGGTGACCCCGGGTAGAGATTTCCCTCGGCGCGCTGGCAAAAGGTGGATTCAACCGTTTTCCCCCTGCTTTGGGTGCGCGACCGGTTTTTCGGCGACGCGGACACAACTTCGCTCCGCTACCGTTTGTTACGGCGAGCAGCGTTTGCAGTGAGTGCGCTGCACCCTTTTCCCACCCCCTGCCGCCGGGGGGTGAGATGCGATTTTCGCCGGCTTAACGATTGATGCCCGCTTCACCTATTTTTCCTCCTGCGTGGCCCGCCCGCCCGCTAGCCACAAAAGTCTCAAAGTCGCATCGAATCGAGGGAACACACGGGTGCGGCGCACAGTTTTTCCCCCGAAAGTCATCGCAATTTCCCGCTCGAGCGTGAAGCTCACGAAACGGGAAAAGGGGAAAATCGGACTGGATGGGATGCGTGTATGCGCACGGGTGCCGTTGCCGGATGGCTTTTCTTTCCGATTCCGATAAATTACGCCCAGCGCAAGGCAAGCGCAACTGTATTTGCAAACGGCATTTTGAATCATTCAATTTATGCTTTTCATCACTGCTAAGGAAAACTCGGTTGCGCTTTTCACGCTCTTGCACCAGAAGAAAGAGTTTCAGGGGACGCAACAGAAAAGCGAACGAGAAAACCAACGGCAACGGATTTTGCTAAAAATTTGCATTTCTATAAACAAACTAATGACTAATTGAGTGACGGTGCCTTCGCGACGGTCCAGCGCCACCTCCAACCCTGTCGCAATCATTCGCCTTTTTTTTTGTTTTTGTATTTATAAATCAGGGATGATCAACCTACCAAAAATGCTTCCTCGGAAAAGCTCCTCTTAAGTTATACTTTTACTTTTCAAATATAAAAGTCTTCTAGATTATTTATATTTGTTGTCAGCTTAGAGGCGAACGTAAGCCAAAAGTCAGCTTACAGGTCAAAGTTTCTATAAAAATAAAGAAAAACATATTGTCAGCTTACCACACAAATTTGATTTACATTTTTGTACCGATGAATCTCTTGAGCCGTAGCAGTTTCTAATTCAGTTTCTTATTCCTGTTGTTTTCTGTATTCTCAGTTGCTGTTTCTCAGTTTAACAGTATTGTTTCACTTAAAAACAAAAGTGAATTGTTTGTTTTTTTATCTTTTTGTCGCTATTTGGCAATTTTATAAAAATTTGTTTTCATTTTAATTAATTTATTTTTGTAACTTTGTAAAGACTTTTGGAATAAAAAGCCAAATGTACTTTAACTTATTTTTGATTCGGTAGTAACTGTTTTTGAAAATTTTATAGGGTTGCGTTATGATACATTTTTTATCTCGTTTATTAAAATTGTTTAAAATTTTAATATAAATAATGGTAAATTATATGCATTAAAACGATTAAAATTCCATTTTAAAAAGCCCCAAACATTCAAATGTAAAAAAAATATATAGAAACTCTTTTAAAAAAAATTAAAAATAAAATATATGGAAGAAACATTATTTAGTGCATCGAACAAAATACAAACTTTGTACACTATTATTAACAAAAATACTACATTGAATTAAAAAAACTAATTACTGATAAACATAGCAATAATTAGACCAGCCATGCTACATTCAGCCCAAATATGGACAATGGTGCCAATAGGTAAATAAGTTTCTAAAACGAATCTTAAACATCCCTCCATAGCATAGTACTTATAATATACACAGAATCACTTAAATTTAAATGATAAAATAATTTAGAAGAAACACCTGATTTCGAAAAGACATTAAGGTAAAATTGTTAAAAAAAATAGTTCATAAGGATCAGGATTAGGAGCAAGAATAAGGCTGTAAAGGAGTTCACGAATCAAATCATCTTCAAAAATCTTCACCTTAAAAACCAGGGGTACTACAAGACACTACTACTACTACAATGAAAAAGCAAAAAAAGCAAAAAATGCTTTTTTATATCCAAAGGTAAACGCTTCGACATCCATCATTTTATTTTATTTAATAAAAATAAATTTGATCAATTTTTTCTTTATTTTTATTGAGTCTTTGCGCCACCAGGCTAATGAACTTCACACTACATTTAATACAAGTTGTGAGATTTTTATAGTGAAAACACATTTACTTTAGATAGTTTTGTGCACCTTTCCGGTGAAGATTAATATGATAAAGAATGGCTTTCAACGGCTTGCTTGCTGTTTAATGCTCAAACTATTAATCAGACTTCAAATCAAGACTTTTTTTTAGTTCCAATACCTGTGCTTCACTTAGTAAAGTGTACCGTAGATGCGTTGATATTCGTTGTTACATTCACACCGATATAATCCCCAAGGTTTGCTGATCCCTGCCGCCACACGGGCATAACACGGGCAAACGCAGCGCAGCGAAAGGATTCGTCTTGCGAAGCCAACAAAGAAGAAGAAGAAGAAGAAGAAGCAAGTAAGCGAAGCAACGTGCCCAACCCAAGCGCAGCCCTGAAATACATTTGTCAATCTAATTGCATTACGACGCGCCGTCAACGCGCCCCGTACCCTGTACCACAACAAAAAGGGGGTTTGGGGGTAAGAAGTTTATAAAAAAGACCCAACGGGGAGGGAGGGACGGTAGGGGGAGGTGTATGAGCACTCGGAATCGTCGCAGTCGCACTTTATTAAGACAGTAAAGGAAGATACGGTGGCGGAAAAAAGGATTAAGCCCTTGGACTTGGAAGGCTGTGTTTGTGTGTGTGTGTGTGTGTGTTCCGTCTTTTTTATTACTATTATTATTATTTCGTACTCGCGAGATAGCGCCTCCGCGAAGCACGAAAGCATCGCCCAATAATAATAATCATCATCATCAACCGGCGCGCTCGAAAGTCGCACAATAAGCAAAAGGGGTGCAAAAAAGGGTTGTGGGTAGGAGGTGCAGAAAGGGAGGCGAAGGCGAAAACTGCCAAACTTGGGTGCCGTTTGTGTTTGTCTTTCACCCCCCCCTCCCCACTCCCCGTTTTCCCTTGTTTGCTACGCCTTTTCTTTGGCAGCATGCGAACGGAGAGGGAAGCCTGTTGTTGTATTTTTCTTTCATTTCAAAGCACACTTTTCCGGTATTTCCACCTTGGTACATCATCCCACCCCCTTCCTCCCTATGCGTCAGTGTCTTGACTTTTACCGGAGCACCGCAAAACTCAACTTCCTTCGCTTCCGTGTAGGGCCGGCCAAAACGAAAGCGAACGAAAGGAGAAACTTCCTGAGCCGCACCAACACCACCCCCCCCCCCACCGCTGCGCCCTGTAAAATCTAATTATCGGGCCAAAGAGGAAATTAAAGAAAAACAAAACATCTTGCAAACAGATTTTTGCACCCTGCCTTGCGCCGCCCTACCTGGGCATGGCAGGCAAATGAAGCGGCCGGCGCTTACGGCGCCGTTTTACCAGCCTTGTTGCCTTGTTTTTTTTTTTCTAACCTAGCACAGGAAGGGAATGGCTAGCGTGTGTAGGATGCATTTCACCGTAGCTTTTGGCCCTATCGGTGCCTTCCTTTTGCGCTTTGCTCCGGTCTCTGAATGGCATTAATCCAGTGCGTTGGCGCAGGAGCCAGTTCCTCACAACAGTTTATAACAGCCTGCCTAACCCGGCCTAGCCATGCCCCTTGGTGCTCAGGCATAACCTTACCGCTACCCTCGCCTGCACACGTGTGAAATAATTATCGCAAAAGCGCAACACTTCCTTCCTTTCCTCCCTGGGAGCTGAACCGTTTCTCTCAAGCTTTGCCGCTTTTCCGTTCCCAGGTAGAGTGTTTGCAAAATTGCAAATTTAATCCCACTCATCTGGAATGTTGCTTCACCCCACCCTCCTTCCCTCTCCTTTCCTCTCTCTCTCTCTCTTACCTTTCATTCTTTCTGGTGTAGTGCTTATGCTTCACTTTCGTGCCCCGCCATCTGGTTGCAAAGCGACCGTGAAGGATGGCTTACTTTGTCAAGGTTTGCCTCCTGTTGTGTCTCTCAAATGATTTACAAACATTTTTATCGAAAAAGCGGCCTACGTGCGGTGCTTTCGCTGCAGATGTGGGTGATGTGTGTGTGTGTGTGTGGCGCATTTAGCATTTGTGTTGTGCTGCAAAACTAATTACATTAGGCCTGCTTGGGCCAGGCACAAGATGTTTTTTTTTTTTTTTTTCGAAACTCCTTCTTTGAGTGACTTTGGTACTGCCTGGTTGTACTATTAATTCAATTCTATTAAAAATAAAATAAAATGCAAAGAGTTTGATCTAAGCAAAATTCTCAGGATGGAGGATAGATTTATCAGGAAGAGGAACGATTTAAACAATTAATAAAGTAATAAAAACGAAAAAAAAAATAAATGAGTGATTTAGTGATCGCTCAAATTTTGTGATGTTACAAGCAAATTTGGTTTGCCTAGGCATTGTTTTTTTAAAAAAATTGCCTGCAAAGCTTACTAAATTAATAATAGGTTAATAAAGCTGTCAAATTAAATGTATCGATTAGGTAAGCCAATCACAAGCAAACAGGGGTAAACGTGCAAGTAATGCCGTCACATCCTTTATTCATAATTCATTTTAAATTACGATTTAAATATTATTATACTAACGGCTTATAATCTTATAATCTTACAAGTGCGAGAGTAACAGCGCCAAAGATGATGTAAACCATTTTTAAATTGTTTATTTTCTTGTGCTTTTTTATTTATGTATTTGTCAGTTTGTGTGTGTGTGATTTTTTTTTAATTTTAGGTTTTCAATCAAAATGTAAGATGTAATTAAGATGTAAGATGAGTTATGAAGGCCACATCAGGTAAGATAGCGTTAGTGAATGAATAAATAAATTAATTAATTAATAAATAAAAAAATAATACAGGAACCATAATAACCGTCTAAAAACAAACAAAAAAACTAAAAACCAAACTAAAACTAAAAATGAAAATAAATACACAGCTCTTATATAGATTACGTAATGAGGTACAATGAATACAAAAGTTCCTACAACTGAAACGTCGCTTTGGTCTAAATCTAAAAATGCAAGAACCGACCAAATAGTTAGTGAACTTTTTGCAAAGCTTTAAATCCCATCCTCTATTCATCTCAAGCTGGTCAAACAATTAATTACTTTACTTGCGTCTTTTGCATCGCTCATATTAAATTAGTTCCATTAAAAATACCGTAAAACTACAAAATAATACTTCTCGATTGTATAATGGACAAAATCAAATAAAGGAACATTATCACAAGACATTAGTAATGAATAGAAGAAACCTTGATCTAAAATCGTCTAACACTGTAAATAAAATAAAATACGAAATCAATAACTCGTAACGCAGTGCAATTGACCATAAAGTGGACCATATGATAAATAGATTTGGAATCCCAACTCAATGGCCAGTACAGATCAAACATTATTCACCAAGCCTAAGCCAATTCAAGCAATAACAAGAAAGCTTTAAACAAAAACAATCCACTGGTTTTGAAGGCATCATAATAATCGTTGCTTTAAAAGGCTTTAAAAAGAGGTAATAACTTATCTGGTACTTGTGTCCAATCCTTCTTACAAAATAAATTGTGTTCCGAGTGCCTGGAGAGCTATCGAAATCAGTCAAATCATACACCCAGGTTACACTCAGCTGACTGTGCAACCTCACAGAAAAAAACAGAGCTTAATAAAACAGTCTTTCAAAAACCAAAACAACTGAAAAACAAAAAGAAAAATATATTTCCAACCATGCTCTAAATAACACCATTATACTTCTGTATCAATTCGGTTATCAAAAAGGGCGCTCAACTAGCGGACAAATGGTAAGATTAACAAATCTTTTAACTAATTAAACTAAAGCATCCTCCAAAGAGCATCCTGCTTATTGAATCCCTTCTAACAAATCGAACTTGTCAGATCAAGTGCATCAGAACCATCACAATGAGGTCATTGTATTCTGATCACTGCTTCCCTCTAGCCTAATTACAGTAAGGTAGTGTTCTATCACCTTTCTAAATTAATTTATTCATATCTGACAAACCAAAAATTAAATCGGCTAAAACATTCGTATTTTATTTATTTTGCATTCACAATCCGTCTTCCAGGGACTACGCAGTCATAGTATACGCAGCACCTGTTTGGGGGGGAATGAGCGTATTCTCACGTGAAGTAACTGCAAGAGCTGCAAAATAAGTGTCGTAAAAGTGTACCTAACTTACCTACCTAGGTATAGGACAACACATGTTTAAAATTTATCTAAATTACTAAGACTGGTTGATTTCTCAAGCACGGCCTTTTTTAGATACTATACGAACGGCCTAGAATTGATAGAAAACTATGAATAAAAGAAATAGAACTCTTATCAATAGAACTGTACAGGTGAGGTTTAAATAAAAGGTATAGTGAAGTTATAGTGATGTCAGTTCGATGGTATAATGGTAGTCGCGCTGACTTCTGCAGGGTTGTACGAAGATCGATTCCCATCTTTGGGACCGCTCATCATCATCAGGAGTGACTAGCCTGTTGTAGTAAGTACCAAAAGTCACAGAAATCCCCAGCATCTTGTTCTCTCCAATAATGCTCGGGCAGGTATTGGTGACAACCACAACAAGTGTTAGTCGTAATTCTTCTTATTAAATTCATTTATGATTTATTAATTTATAAAAAAATAAAAAATTAACTTAAAAATAATAAATATCAAGCGTATAGAGTTACGGTAGAAACGTAAGAAACTAGGCTACTAGAATCAATATAACTATTGTTTTGTAAAACAAAGAATTATAAATAAACAAAACAACAGCAAATGAATACATAAATAGCAATAAAACCCACACTTCAATCAATATATCGTGTAATAATGCTAGCTTCCAGGCTTTTTTTTCTCTAAAACCAAAAGAACGCAAGCTCAACAACATCTGCAAAAAGCCCAGCAGCCGCGTTGAGTGACGACTTCATAAAAATATTTGCATTCGAAAGCAAGCAACACCACGCTCCCGGTACAACGACGTATAAACATCTCTAAACAAAAAAAAAACAAAAAAGATCATCTAATCTGACTGCCGCCGGTACGGTTCCGGCGGCACGGAAAAAGGTAGCGCCGACAAAAGCGTTTGCCGATCGCGAATGATTCCATCCATAACTCAACCACCCCCTTGCTTCATCCCCACCCCCGCCAACCACGATATAACTATAACAACAAAATTAAGCTCATAATTGCACCGACTTCATTATTTTAGTACACGTCGGGAAGGTGTGGGGGGGGAGGGGGATGGGAAGAGAGAGGGAAGAGAGGGTGTCGGGAGGAGCACCGTTTTGGATGTCTCCCAAGCAGCGGGACCAAAACGGCAAAATACAAGCGTGCGCGCGCGCCATTGCGTGTAAACATATGAAAATAAATCATTATTTTAATAGCCTCCAAAGCGGGACGGAGAAAGAAAGAGACAGATAGAGCGAGGAGGGGGATCGGCCTCGGGAAGCGTCGGTACGGCCGCACAGAGACTGAAGATTTTGCAAAGAGGGCGACGTCGGCCGGGCGCTGAAGGAAAACTATTACTTATAATCAACATCCGAATGGCAGCGGCCCGGGGTTTATTTTATTATCCCCCGGGAACGGCGATCCAGTGCCACCCGAAATAAAAACCCACCCGACCCCAACGCCCCACCCAGCTGGAACAACTCGCTATTGCCCCGGGAAGGGCCATGTGTCAAACGAGGAATAAAACTCGCTTTCGCAACCACCACCGGCAACCCCTCTCCGAACAGTGGATTGGCACAGAATAGCAGACGGACATTAGATATTTTTACTAGTGTTTTCTGGTTTTTAGTTTTATTAGATTATTCCTTTTTTTATTTTTTTTTTATTCCCGTTGCGACGGTCACGCAGTGTTGGGTAATTTTCTTTTTTTCTCCTTTTGTTACACATTTGGTGTTCTTTTACAACTTTAATTAATATGAGGCAAATTTCACGCTACCTTGGCCATCCAGAGGGCGCCACTGTATCAACACCGTGTATAGCATTACAAAAGGCAGCTGAAACTGTCAAGATATATTCAGAATATATTTAATTAAGTATGTTTTAAGAAGCAAGTTCCACAAGGTGAACTGAAATTCTATTTTTGCTGTGAAAGTATACTTCATTATTTTAACGTTTAAAAAAAAAATTAAAATTTTAAAATGAAATAAAAAACCTTGTAATTAATTTAAATTAATTGAAACCTGCAAAATGAAAATAAATAATTTTTCCAGATTTATATAAAATATTAAAACTACTTCCAGTTGAAACTACCAACCTAATGTCCGCCCTTTGAGCCATCGTGCCCCGGTCCCAGATTTCGCCCCCGTCTTGTGACAGTTTTTCCGATCAACTGTGGCCATGCGGAATGGGGATTTTTTCCCCCCGGTTGCGATAAAAATCTCCTTTATGTGAACGCAGGCAAGTGTAGGACTACTGAGGAGTCTGCTAAAAACTAATGCTTCACTTTTCTCAAGCACCCACCCAGCGAAGGGTGGGAGTAGAAGGACAAGTCAACGCGCAATGACGCGATTTTTGGCAGTTTTCACTGGGTGCAACTAATGAAATTTATCGGCACATCAATTGCACCCGGCGGGACCATGTGGACCAAGAGTGCAAAAGCAGGGCGGGCGTGGCGGGGTTTGATGGTTGCTGGAAGCTTCGGAAAAGTGCCTAGCGATTGTTCTTTGCCAGAAGACATTGCCAGTGATAGAATGGGGGGGGGGGGGCACCAATTTTATTTCCTACTCTCATTTATTATTGCTCATTTATCCGTCTCTTAAGCACGGGCTTGAGTATCTTTATGTGTCTTTGTATGTGTGTGTGTGTGTTCTGGAAACGATTACGAATTGGGAGGCAAGCGAGGCAATCATTTTCCCCCTTTTTCCCAATACGCGCCAGCTAATGGACGAGTTTTCCTTCCGCTTTGCACACAACACGGGTGACGGGTGTGTTTATGTGCGCGTCTTGACTGTTCTTGAAAATCGAATTTACACACCACTGGAGAGGAGCGATGACAATGGGGCGGAGGGAAGGCAATATAATTGAGGGTTGCCCATTAGGGCGATGGTTATTGGGTGGTTGCTGGAATCGGTCCGGGATGCTGTCGCCGAACAGCGGAGGCGATTACATTCCACCGCCCGAAAAGTGCATCGCACGACCGGTTTTTCGCTTCTCATAATCGTCAAGAATAATGTGCAACTGCACCCGTCCAGGGTAAAAAAAGGGGGGGGGGGGGGGGGGAGGAGGGGAAAGTGTAATAGATATTAATCTGACCACAGCAACCATTCCGGTCACGATGTGTGCTCTTAATAATGTTGGTCTGGTTGTTTTGTTTTTTCGACTTTCGAAACACGGGTGGTAAGTGCGGGGCTGGAGTGTTTGTTGCAAAGCGTCTACCACATTCCATACCCATTGTCACACAAAAGCGGGACCCGGGAGCTCATAAATAAAAAGCGAGAAGAAAATGAAAAACATAATTGCAAACACGAGATAAACGCAGTTAGCCCTTTTATTGACTGGCTCGTTTTTGGCAGCTGCACACCGCTTCTCTCTCTCTGCCCTCTCCCCTTTGGAAATGACATCAACCGATCGAGCCGCGGCACACAATGGAGCCAAGGATAGCAATAGATGAACAGGACCTTCCACGGCTAGCCTGCCCGAGCTAAGCGAGCAAGTAGCATCCTTTGTCGGGTTTGCAGAACAGTAGCAAACAGGACGGACTCTTTGTACTGGAGAAGACAGCACAAATTAATAACACGGAACGACATGGACGTAATAGTGAAATAAATTATAATAACGAGCAGATTTGAGAAGGGCAGGGAACAAGATGTTAAGCAAACGATAAACGAAGACGTTTGAGCATATACCAAAGCAGATGGAGAGAAAGCTACAAAGAGAAGAAGGTATCAACATCAGATTACACTGTAGACAATCTTTGATCCCTTCCCTTCACCTTTAGAATGGCTAGAAACGTGTTTTAAGTAGAAAGGTTTTAAGGTTCTACGTTATTTTTATAATGAATGTGAATAAAAAATCAAAAGATGTTAAAAAATTTCAAAAAACCCTATGACGAAGCAAAAAACTGCCCAAAGAAAAAGTTAAAAAGGCTAAAATAAGCGAAAAAAGATAAATGAACAGTAATAACCAGAAATTGACCTAAAAAAACAATAAAAGCTACATAAGCAAGTAAAAGCTGAAAAGCACAAAGAGTACAAAAAATGCAAGAAAAAAAGTTTTAATCGAAACAAAGAAAGAAAATAGTTTAGATGGAAATACCGATAAAATCCTACAACAGTTTAAGAAATATAAAAATACAATATTTACAATTCTTCAAAAAATGTTATAAATATAAAAAAATTATGAATATTTATGATATGTGACATGAGTATTATGAATATATATGATATGTGACAACGGTTTCTACTACACTGCTAAAAATATTCAAAAATTTGTAAGAAAAAAGCAATAATATACATCAAAATTCAGGGTTAATGATAAAACGAGAAAACAGAAAACATTGAAAAAACATCCAGCCATAAACAAGAACTAGTAAAATAGGAAGAAATAAAAGGGTTTACAACGAACAGTAAACTGCAACAATTTGCTATCGTAAAATACTTTAAAAAAAACCACAACTACATGATAACACGAAAAAAATCCTATCGAGAAAAATGTGAAAAATCTAAACATTCACCAACATATCTATACCTTGGGGAGAAAAAAGGGGAAAAATGGAAAATGAAAAGATTGAACCGAATTATGCAAACGTTTCAAGTTATTAAAACTATTCTAAAAAACGAGAAAGGAGTAGTAAAATGTAAACGGCATTAAAATCAAACAACAAAGTGTAAACTAACAACGTGTAGTGAAATCAATAAAAGAAAAAGTGAAAGGTGTAGTTGATCAAGCAAAAGCTTAACAAACGTTTGCATCCTGGTACACTTTATCGCCTTAGTGTATTTCATCGTTTAGCAACGGTGGCACCATCCGTCCCAACACTCACACACACATACACTCTGTTTACAGCAAACACTTTCAATATTTACCTTCAAACGCTGTCTCACCTATTAACCTCCGCTTCCGCTACTGCAATCCTGGCCCAACTGGACCAACGCTGGACGGCACCGTTCTACTCGGGCACGTTCGATCTGTCGCCACCGAAAGCACCCGTGTCCCGGTGCCTTGGTGCACACAGTGCCCGTTCTCCCGCCCATCGCTCCATAAATATCGAATCTGCCACTGTTTACCGCACGCTCACGGGCGTGCATTTTATTGCCATTGCGTACCGGCTTTTATGGACAGCACTGCACACCTTGTTACGGGTCCGTTCCGGCCCCTGAGGCTGGTGGCGGGTGATGAATGTGTGTGCAGATTAGGTGCACAATCTTCATTGTAGCATATCTGTGCCGGCCCGGTCGGGACGGAAAATGGGTTAGCCGCACGTAGAAAAAAGGTCCCCGAACGGCAACGCACACTGTTGCCGCACTAACCGACTTTTCCGCCCCGTACAGCATTGAGCTGAGCCGTTTGACTTTTGTCAAGGTGGCGCTGTGTAGGTGGGCCATTTCAAAGCGTTCGCAAAGTGGATGAGTAAAAAACAAGGGGAAACGGAACGAAAACAGATTATAAATGTGTCAAACAAACGGTTTCGGTGTAAATAACGAGACATAAAAACTGCATTAAAATGCGTTTCGCTTTCGGAAGGCTTGTGCGAAGAGCAACTGTTGCGGGGATGCGTTTCTGTTACTTTTAAATCCACCACCATCCAACAAAATAAAGGTAAAACCTACACTCAAACACCATGTCCAATATCGTCTAGCTAGCGAATGTTCCGAAAAACGCACCAACACACGCGCGGCACATTGGCGGTGCTAAACGGCGTAAACGGCTGGCAGCACTGCCAGACATTGGCCTTTCCCCTGCAGGCTCGCGTGTGAAACACGATCGGTAACAAGGTAACAAAGCAAACCCCGTTCCAATCGGCCCACCGGCCAACCAACAAAAAATGGGAAAGGGGGAAACACAATCGCACAAAGGCAAGCCACGCTTCAACGGCACGAGCCAAAGCCGGCCCAAATCCTGGTCCGGGCACCGGTTTGTGCTGCCAATCGGTAATCTCTCTGGCACGGTAACGCTCGGCTTTGCGTAAAGTGTGCATTCTATGATTTTAACACCCCTCCACCCATCATTAGCTACGTTGTCTATACACACACACACACATACACTCATACACACACGCACGCAAAGGACTTGTAGACAGGAACAGTAACAGTCGGCAGTCGCCTTCACGAGAACCTGATCCTGGAAATGCTCGGAAAAACGCAACCCTCGGCGAACAGCGCTCTGTTGCAGTGGCACCGTACTCGTCACTGTGTATGCACATTACCATCCCCTTCCCCTCCCTCCCCCCTTCCCCCTTCCCATTGTTCCAACCCTTCTCGGTATGAAGGATGAATAGGAAAAGCGCACGATTTATCGTCAATTGAAAGGCCCTCTCGTAACAGTGCGGCACACGGCGAAATTTGTTACCTTTTTACCTTCCATTCTCTCCCTGTTTTCCAATGCACACACACACACACACACGGGCACGGGCACGTGTAGAAAAGGTCCTTCTTCCTCGCACATCCCAAGCCGCACGATCCGATTAACCTTTACCTTTGTTTTCTTCCCCCTCCCCCTGACAGCTTTTGTTTCCCTTTAACGTTTTTACGTTGCCCTTCCGCAGCACAAATCGGAAACGGATGAGATTGAGATTGGCAAGTGAAAGTGTGCGTCCCTTCCCGGCCCTTACGCGCGCGCGTGTGTGTTTGTGTGTGAGAAGCGTGGGTCTATAAACTGTCGTCCTGTTTTGGTGCAGTTTTTCGATCGCGGAGAGGGAGTGTGATTTGCCGAAGGATTCACCTCGATTTCGGCACGGAAACACGTTTCACGGTGCGAGGCCGTATTTTTTTTTAAGTAAGGAAATTAAAACGCACACATACACAAGCGGTGTGTACATGCAATCGTCGCGGTGGATGGGAAGCGGTGTACCACGCGTAACAAAGTGTCCGTTTTGGCCAGCAGAAAAGGGAGCGTGTACACCAAACCCAAGGAACGATACAGGATCGAAGGGTTTGGCGCTGGGGAAGGGAACAATGGGGAAGGGGGTAAAATAAATCATCGTTGAGTTCGCCCATCCGCCGGGTGGTACGGCGTGCAGAGGGTCACGCTTCCCGGGGCCTAAGGACACGCCAGTATCTGCGGACAGCCGGTACGCTATTGCTCGGAATCGCGCCAGCCAGTACGCTCTAGGTGCGCCGGTACACGCATTTACCCCGTACAGTGGGCATCACAAAGCATCGCCGACCGCCGGTTATGGCGCTAGCGCCACAAAGGCGCAAGAGGTCTTTAGCGGAAGCGGAACCTGTCCGGCCCCGGTCCGTGCTGCGGTGCATTGTGATTTGTGAAATCACCGGTTGTCCGATGCAATTGCATACAAATTGGTTGGGCCCATTTCCGCCACGCTAATCTGCCACTGGCAATACCACGGAGATGATGACTCTTTCAGGCACCTGAGACGCGGGTGAGGTACTGTCCAATGCGATGCGTTTCGGAAATCAGTTTTATTGGAGCAGATTTTGAGAGCGCGTTTGCGGCGTAGATGCAACCACGTATCACCTCCAGTAGGGGCCCGTAGTTCTAGCGCTGCTCCCTGCAAAGCCCGTAGTCTAAAAGCGTTCTGGAAAATGAGACTCGCCGATACAAGGGTGAATGGTTTTAAGCGAACTGCCAGATGTTTCACAAGCGTCCGCCTACATTCCCACACAAATGAAAACAGTTGCAGGGGGGGGGGAGTTAGAAGGGGCTATGTAGGGAGAGAGTTTGGTGAGGTGGACGAGAGCAACTCTTTAGTGTAGTGCGGTGTGTCTGAGCTCGCTCCACCAGCAAATACCGATCTAGCCGGGCGACCATTTCGTTCGTTAAAGTTTATTCGTCGAACCGACAAAGCGCACGTTATCCATAACGCACATAAGTTAATGGTTAAGTGGGTTGTGTGCGTGTGTGTGTGTTTGTGTGTGGAGTGTTTAAATCCAGCTTTATTTCGCTACCGCGGTGTTGTGTTTTTTTTTTCTTTCCTTTTCGCCAGACCCAACGCTAGAATCTCCACACGCATTGCCTGCCTGGTGATGGTGCGTTTGCGATTGCCGAAGAAATTAATGACCTCTGCGGTGGGGCCAGAGTTCGTCATTTGCTTGCGGGCGGCCATCGGACGCCGGGTAGCTGAGCGTGTGGATAAACCTCTGCATCGATACAAGGTTTCCTTGGACGTCCACAAAGTATGAAGAAATCGCTAAGGATTTCTGGTCACTCACTTAAGGATTTCTGGTCGTTTTAAAGCGGCTAGCATACCTGTTTTTTAAACGTCTGGAAGCTCTGGAGGCTACTCCAAGATGTTTTAGTATATCGTAACCATGTGTGGATGCTAAATTATTCTTATAATGATGGTTGTGGATTGGCGTTAAATTGCGCTGTTATGCGATCCAACGAACACTGTGAGGAGTATAAGGTAGAGTGAGCCCTTCTAGTCTTAAAAGCACTGTAATCATAGCACTCCCAAACATGAAATACCAGAAACGTTTGCAAAGAAGCGTGCATGGATTACAACAAGATCTCTTTGGATGATCCAAGGAACAAACAAAAAAGTTGAAACAAAAACATACTGCAAGATGGTGCTGATCTTGCCTGCTCGCTTGAACCATCTCTGGACAGTCTGCCGAGCGAGCCTAGCACACAGCACAGGTACGCGGAAGGGAGGGCGTCGGAGCGAGCCGGGCTGTTGACATCATCCCGCGGGTGGTACACTACCGCCGCGAAGAAATCAACGAGCTCGGTCGAGCGTGAACATGCGCGAGATTAGCGCAAAGGGAAGCCTTAGCGGACACGGGAAGTGGGTTCTGCTGCGGCTGACCAGCATGAGCCCACCAGTGACTTCGGCACCCTTATTTCCCATTCCCGCCCCGATTCGATGCCGGTCGAACCTTTCTTCTCGTGTCGTGTATGTACGCGTGTATGTGTGTTTGTGTTGTGTGCCGAGACTGACGCAAATTAAATTCAATTAAAACTAATTTAGCGCGTTGCGAGATGCGAGATATGATGGTACGGTACGCTGTGGTCGTTGCCGCCATCGTCGACACGGCGTCCGAGCGCGCGGTCCAGCCCAGTCGGTGAGGTCACACCCGATCCAAGGTAGTGCGTGTGTGTGAGAGAGAGTGTGTTTCCGTGTCTAAAGAGCAGACAACGAAGGCAGAAAACCCACTGAATGAACGATGCTGGAAGGCGGATGGGCGATATCGCCTCGAAGATCGTCTCCTCTGTATACATTAGATTGGAGCTCACCATAACATAACAGGTAGTGCACACTGAAGCACTCCAAAGGCGGCCTCTTAATTGCAGCGTATGTAAAGAGAGGAAGCAAAGCAACAGGCAGAAGCAACAACAAAAAAACCTTCAACCAAGATGGCGATAACGGCACGGAGAGCTTGAATCATTGATTCCCCTTCCCCAGCTGCCCGGAGCACGGAAAGCGGTACGATCGCGGTGAGTAAGCGATTACAACCAGTCCAGCATTCGGCCATCGCATCGCTATCAGCAGCATACCGCACTTCCAGCGCGCCGCAACGCCCGCCAGAAAGCAGAGGGAGACCACAGTAACGCACATAACCAGCTCATTACCCGCGGTTCGCTAGGGTGCTTCGAGGAAATCGAAGTGCAGCGAGCCCGAAGATAGCGAAGGCCCAGTGAAGGCCTCCGGGGAGGAAGCGAATAATAATAAAAAAGAGGCGACCGAAAAGGAAAAACAACAACAGCAAAGGAGTAACACCCCATCCACTGGCCCGACTGGGACGTCGAAATCCGCCCGACTGCTTATCAAGTTGGAAGGCGGTGAGGCTGCGTGCGTGGCCTGTATGAACGTCCCGGTACGCACCGTCCGTGTCCCGGGCCCCTCGGTGGAACGAGCGTGTCGAACCTTCCGCCGGTAGCTTCAGGCGGCCGGCGGCTTATCACACACCATGCCAGCGGGGTGTACCCCGACGATGACCGCGCACCGAGAACAGGAACGGAAATGCGACACCGATAGCGAACTCGCCGAGCGGTGGCAGCACCGCGCAAAACGAGTAGGTGGAGATACGTGAAGCAGTAGTTGTTGTTTCAGTTTTAACCCCGCCGCCTTGTCCGCTTTCGCAAGCTTGTCCGATGAGCTGACTTGTTTGTAAGTTTCATGGCAGAATCAGTACAGCGAGCAGCGTGCTATAGCCCTTGCCCACCCATATCGTACATCCCTCGCCCATGTTGGCACATTATCGGTCGCATGTGGGGGGTGGGGGGTGGTCTTTACATGACAGAACTACTGCTGAATGTTGCGAACACCATAGCAGGCCTCCACAAACCAGATCCCAGTGGTTTAGCGGCTACAGGTTCTCATTAAATTGCTATTTAAAAAAATTGCTTTGGTGTCGTGACCAGGATCCTACACGAAAACTGCTCTCATTTGGCACACCGTCGAGCAAATCGCTTCCAATTCGCTCACAGACGGTTGTTCAAACACGTCCGTACGAAATATCCCTACCGGTACCTCCCCCCTTCCCCCCCACTTCCCTTTAACCAACAATTTACGCACTCCGCCGTTGGTTTGGGCGGCGATCTGACCGCCGATGCGCGATCGGCTCCACCGGTTCGATCGTGTGCGTTTGGGATTGTTTGCATACATGTATGTGTATACACGCAACCGTGTGCGGAGTAGTTGGAGGCAAACAAACGAAATCTACACGGCCAACAAAGAAGAAGAAAAACTCGCGCTAACGATCGCGAAGGACCGGTACGGTTCGATCTTTTTCCCCTTCTCCTTTTTCTTCTTCCTCCCTCCAAACAAAACTATACCCCAACGCCATCCAAACGAACCACATACCGTCTGCTTAGCTGCCACTCCTTCCCATCCCGGACCCGCACTCATGACGCTTTGTGTTCTGCCCTCATCGGGCCCATTCAAGCCGAGGGGTAATAAAAGAATTTACCCCGAAACACACATGTGTGCGATGCTTCGCTTCCTACTTCTCTCTGCCCATTTCCTTCCAAGATCACGGCTAGCGCCTGCTGTTGGAACTCCAGATTGTAAGAGCAGTCCGCAGATAGAAGAAGAAAAAATGCAGCCAAATTTCCCTACTCCAACCACGCAAAAAGGGGCACGAAGAAGTGTGGACGTGGGACGTCGGACGTTGCGGAATGTGGCGTTGGAGGTAGAGGAGACCTGCCAGAACTGCGATCTGGATCCGGCATATCGACCGATCTGTTCCTCTCTCGCACACATACACACATCTAGTGACAGAACAACAAACACATGCAGAGAGAAACAGAGAGAAGAGACAGAGATAGACAGAGAAAGAGAGAGAGAGAGAGAGCTAAGGGTTACGCATTATTTTGCCGTTTGCCTTGGCCGCTGTACGGATTCGGACACACGGGCCAAAAACATTTGCTGGCCAAATGTAGTTTTATCCCTCGGTTTTTTTTCTTCTTCTTCGGGTGCGTCAAAGGGCTTTGTTAGTTTGTTTTGTTTTCGATACACTCTTCCATAAACCCTTGCCGTGCCGCTATAGGCCCGTGTGCTATGGTGAGGATGACTCCGTCATGTGTTTCACTTCTTTGCTTTTTACCATCGTTTCATCTGAATGGCTCTCGTCACTCCATACCGAACGTGGCCCACCTTTTTCCGTGTTTGTAGTGGGCTGTTTTCAGCAAACTCAACCACTCTTGGAAAGAAATCTTCAGTAGCTTAAGGGTGTAGATCCTGTTTGGAGAAGAGCTTATGCAGTGAGTCATCAAAACATCCGCACGTTGGCGCATTTATTAACCTGTTAATTTACAGCAAGGTGTCACGTTTTACAAGGTACACACGGTTGCGTTAGATAGGCTGCAAACGGAACGGTTCACGATAAGCCCGGTAGATAGAACGCGCGACGTCCAATCAGAGGGACAAGTTTCTTATCGCAGGATCTCGGGTGTCACGCCAGCATGTCAAGTTTTCGGCGTCTTGGAAGCTAAAGATAAGCACCGTACGCAACCCTGCCCACAGCAAGGCGGTGATAAGAAACGTGAGAGAACGTGAGATTTTCTGCCCTTTGGCGTCATGATTCATGCAAGCCGCCAGTGTGTCCTTGGGCCAACCATACTTCTTCAAACTGCAACCCTGATGCGGTGCGATAATAAACGTTCAAAAAGCGTCAAAAATAGTGTCGCAAAACATTCCCTCCCCCTCCTAGATGGCGCAGATGAACGCAGATGGGATCAAAGTTTGACAGCAGCTATGTAAACAGGCAGGTTGCGCGAGTTGACTGGAGCGGTGGACGCAGGACTTTAATTTATTTGCCTAATCGTTTCGTACTCTGGGCGCGCTGCAGCGCGCTGCAAACGTCCTGCCTGTGTACTAATAAGCAGTACCACCAACCGTTCCCCCCCCCCCACCTGACCAGGTTGGTAAACAACAAATAATAAACGTACCGTTCCGTGCGTTTACGTACCGGCGAAACCTCGTCCAACAGCGCAAAATTGCACGGCCGGCTCGGGAGAGCAGTTAAAATAATAATCAAACACCCGACACGGAAACACACACACACGCGCGCGCTCGGACACACATAAACCCACACGCAGACATGTGGAGAGCGTCCGGGAGCTAATTTTATGTGCCATTCAAATAATATTTTTTCACCATTACCCGCTGTTTGAAATCGTGCGCCTCGCGCGAGGCTAGCGTTGGCTGGTGGTTGCCCATCATGGTGGTTTTATTTCTTGCGAGCGAGCGGTGTGAGTAAAGCAGCGAGATCAACAAGAAGCAAGATCATTGGTACGGGTGCATGTGCTCGGTCGAATTCGGTTCTGCAACGGGTCCCCACCGTGAGTCATCATGTGTTCGACAGCGCGGTTCCACGCTAAACTGGTCTGGTCATTTCCATTTGATCCATTGAGGTGATACTTCCTTTTTCGCTGCAAACTGTTACACTGCTGCAGGAAATCTGTCAGACAGTGTCAACGGTAAAGTAAAACGTCCATGAAACTCTACCCGATTCAGTCGTTTCTCATGTATATATTTTTTTATTACAACAATTTATTTTTTTTTATTTAGTAGTTACGGCCAGGCAGTACAGCTTAACAATTATTAATTATTAACAATTAAAACAATTTAATGAAAATCTTACAATTACGTACTTACTGACTACTTTACATAAGATGAATTCTAGGGTCTTTCTCTCTCCTATTAGACGAAGTTTTAACTTATAAAGAATAACTTATAAAGAAATAACAATATAACTTATAAAGAAACTCATGGTCTTTGTTCGTTAGCTATTATTCATATTTTTGAGATCAGGTTTAATTAATTAACTAAAAGTTTGCGCTATAGGAGTTCATAATTTCATTTAACATTTTGCATTGCTTATTAATTCGATTGCAGTTTTGGTTCAATTACATATGGTTAGGCTAAACCAGCAGGTATAAGACAATCACGGCAGTTGATATCACAGTTGATAAAAATAATCTTCAAAGGGAATGTTTCAATTTGTTTCAATATTCATCTAATATTTGCTACCTTTTTCATGTATTTTGAACAAAATTTAAGATTTGTATATTTCAATTCAGTATATTTGAAAGCCAATTTGCGGTACTATTTATATAGCTGTTTTCCAACCATTATGCCTTTAACAGCACAATGAGTGTAGCTTTATTTTGTGTTATTTATTCCTAACAGTTGGAATTCAGGACGAAATCTAACCATAAGAAAGCACTTGAATAACAACCCCTGCTGATGAGTACGACTGAGTCTGGATCATTGATATAAGATTATGTAGACTTCATACAAGCAACTTGATAAGTAACAACTTTTTCTGAAAAGAAGTGAAGCTCTCAAGATATAAGAGATTGACCAGGCCTGGGGAGCAATATACACTTATAGTCGTGAGTGTAAACTATGATTCCAAAGCATTGAAACAGAAGGCAAAAAAAATCTAATTAACAGCGACTGTTGACTTCACTGACATTCAAATAGTTCTTGTAGATAAACCCAAAAAAAGGTCCTGAACTGAAGGAGGATAAGTTACGTCACTGCTACGAGGAACGATTCCTCACCCAGACGTGAGCTTCCAGTCATTCAATCAACCGTTCCAGTTTTGTTGAATGCTTGGAGGCTCATGTCCCGATATGTTTATGGTCTTGGAGTTGCTATAAGGATCTGAAGAATTTATAAGGAACCCGGAATCCAGGATAGGTTAAGGGGCGAGCTTGATGCCTTCATCTGGAAAACTGAACTGAAGGAGGATAAGTTACGTCACTGCTACGAGGAACGATTCCTCACCCAGACGTGAGCTTCCAGTCATTCAATCAACCGTTCCAGTTTTGTTGAATGCTTGGAGGCTCATGTCCCGATATGTTTATGGTCTTGGAGTTGCTATAAGGATCTGAAGAATTTATAAGGAACCCGGAATTCAGGATAGGTTAAGGGGCGAGCTTGATGCCTTCATCTGGAAAAGGTTCAGGATAAGTGACAGTGGCGGGAGAGGTTAGGGAAGTAGAATCAGTTGCAATTTTAAAAGATTATCCTTAGTGCAACCGTTAAATTCTCACTCCTCACAAGCGGTTTTTTGTAACTTTTGAGAATCTCAACGTTTCGTTGCGTAAACCTGTTTTTGCTCGCGAGAATATGCAACATACACTAAACATTAAAAGAAACACAAACAAACCACCTGATGCTTGGAGGTGCAAGTCCTCCATCAAAACCCGTACGAAACAGGGATGTCCCCACATGGCTCCACAATCCCGTAGCGAGACACAAAAGCCGAAGAGCGAAGCGGACAACACAACAAAAAAGCAACACCTTAAACTAAAACACCCCAAATCATTCGCTACAACTATTGAAGATGCTGCAGAACCTAACGCGCAAGGTTCCCCAAAATTAACGGCGCCCCATTTAGTGCTATCCAGTTTCAAGTGGCTGATGGTTCCGTGGTGCCAACAACGTTGGAGCCTTTGAATTTGAAGCTTGCTGAGCTTCGCGTTCTGCCGAACGAAAAGTCGTTAAACTGTAGGCCTTGTAGAAAACGGTACGGAAGCGAAGACATTGCAGCAGCGAACAACAATACTGTGCTAATGAAAGTAACGCGAAACCCCTTTGGAAGCAGCCGTTTTTTTAGCCGAAAAAAAGAACCGAAAACTGCAAACGCACTTGGTTCGGAAACGGTCCAGAGAGCTGTACGAGAGGAGAGTGGGGAGGGGGTGGAGGTTGGTAGGGGGTCAATGCATTTTTGTACCATTCCCTTTTTGGCTCGGACACCGGGATGAAACATTCAGCCTTCTTCAGCACACATTCACCCAGCCTACTTCCTTTGCTTTGAAGCGCTTCGGTGGAAGAGTTTTTTTTATTTTATTTTTCATTATTCCAATGCGTCCTGCTGCAACAAATAACATACGGCACGGGACGCACGATCCCACCACGCCAGCTCACCTTCACCCACCCTTCTTCCTCCCATACCAATGTGCGCCAAGGGGCCATTGTATCGGTCACTCACCGGTGGTTGAAGGAGTTGAAGCCCACGGAACAAAAAAAAACCAACAAAAAGATATGAAAGATGGGAAGGATCGAGGGACAGGGGGGGGGGGGGGGGGAATGGGCTCTGCGGGGGCACAACCACACGATCGCTTTGTTCCCACATTCTCCCTCTGTAAATTTGTGTGTGTGCGTGTAAATTATTATCTCAATACACACTCCAAAAAAGCACGATCGACTGTCTCATCCCTTCCAACTCTGCTGCTTTCTCTCGCTCTCTCACACACCCGCTGTACCGATCGCCCTATCGCCCACTACTTTTTCTCTCGCTCGTACACTTCCACGAGGCAGAAACAAAAATCAACGCCGGCACTCACGCAAAGTAGGATGCTGTACAGTGTGTTCATTCAACCCGCTCCAACCGTGCGCGCTGCAAGCAGGGCGATGTTCATCCACTTCGGCTCTTGCGTGCGCTCTCCTTCTCTCTTATTCTCGCTCGCTCGCACCACATCCGCACGGCTGTCCGGTTTTCTCTTTCTCCGGTAGGGGAAAATAGCGGCTGGCACTCATCGCGATCCGTTCTCGGGGCGCACGGCGGGGAAAAGCCGACCGGGCGCGTGTGGGCAGGCGGCTGGCGCGCGCGGCGGCCACCAGCATCAGCCAGCGGCAGCGCAGCACCGGAACGCGCTGCATCCAACCGTTAGTCTAGCAGAAGAGTCCGTAGCGTAAACATGTGCCAACCGGCGTCGACGCTTACCGACGCCGCCTGAGAACAGCGAAGCAGCAGCAGCAAAGAAAGCAAGGAAAAAGAAACCGAAACGACAAAAATCGCGACAACGAGGTGTGTGTGTGTGTGTGTGCGCGCCAGTGTGTGCAGGATGGGAGGGCGTAGGGGTGTGGGGGTGAAAAATTACATTTTAAATGCGTGTTAGCAAGCCTAGAGAGATAGTTTCTGCGAAACGAGACAACGCAAACGTGTACGCGTAACACGTGAGCGATACCGCAACGGCAAACGGGGTTTACTAAAGGTCTAAAACGACGGAAAACAAGAGATTGCTTACGAATTCGGTTCGATCACAGCAGCAGCAACAATAACAAAGGCGAAGAAAATCCGGAAAACCGCAACCAAAAAAAAACACTACCAAACAATTCCGCGATCGTGCTCCGGTTCGTTCTGGTTCCGGTCGGGCGGGAAAGTCCTACCAAACGGAAAAACAAATGTTAAAGTTGTACGGCCCACCATTGGAAAACCGGACGGCAGTGGAAAACCGACCAGCGGAGGAAGTAAAGGCGAAAAACAATCCATCAATCGGCAGCCAGCGTCGGCTGGTGCAGCGCCAAAACAGAAACGAAACGATTGTCCAAAGAAAAAACAATGTCCGGACGCACTTACAAATACGTCCCGTTTTTAATGAGTGTGTTTTTTTTTTTTGTTGTGCGTGCAATCGAATGAATCGGGTGAAGGATAAAAGTTAGAAAACAAAAGTTTGTGCGGAAGCTGGTTGGAAAAGTGACGGCAACGGCATGAAACCAGGGCATGGAGGTGAAAAGCGAGCATCACCGTGCTCGAAGAGATTATCAAGCAAATCACACCATCAACCTTTCTTGTTGCGTCAAAACAGGACATACACACACACACACACGTAGAGGCACATACAAACGGGAAACTTAAATAGAAAAAGAGACTTTGCCCGTTTACCGCACAGAACCACACGGCACCGTAAAGTGTTGCTAGTCTTTTTTACATAATAGTTAATTTTATTCTTTATAATTCCAATTATTCTTCCGTGTGCTCTATTAAGTGTGTATGCTTTTTTATCTGTTTCTGTGTATGTGTGTGTGTCTGTGTGGTGCGAGTTGTTAAAAAAACTGATTTTTGTGTTGCTAAAAGGGAAGCTAGTTTGGCTCGTGTTGCCCGCATCAACCAAGTCCTGGTCCAGTCCTCGATCAAATCCGGCCCAACCTGGTCCGTTTTGCCTGACGGAGACGGGCGGGGTCCCATTAGCGGTCTAAACAGCGGCAGTTTATCGGGACCGTCTTTGCTCACTGGGAGAGAAACGCTTAAAGTACGAGAACGTAGAAACACTAAACGAATAGTTGGGGTTTTATTTTTCGTTTCGCTTGGTTTTTCTAATAAGTTTTTCTTTCCCCCCTGTTGCTCCCCCCCCCCAGCAAGCTCCAAGGATAGGATGTGTTTGTGCGTGTGTGTTTGTGATATTAAAAGTGCGTAATAGTAGGCGACAGCACAACATATAGAAAGGCGAATCACCTTGCCAAAGTGTGCGAAGTGCGAGTGTGCGAGTGTGTGTGTGTGTGTGCGGTTCGCACGCGCGTGTGTGTGCTTAGAACAATTGTGCGTTTGTTTTCTATCCTTCAAATCCTCCTCCTTCTCCTGTCCCCGCCCGCCCGTCCATCAACATCCTGCCCGTCTGCTCCGATGTGAGCGTCGTTCCGCGTTGGCTCGGTGTTCCGACACCGCCAGCAGAGCGGGTAAGGGAGCGATTGTGTGGTGTCTGGTACCCTTCTCCTCCCCCCTGTTCCTTCCCCTGCGTGCGTGGTGACCGGTGGTGAGACGTGCGCTGGAAGCGACCACTGCCCTCGGCGGAGGATGGGCGTCAGTAAGCGACAGCGCCTTTGACGAACGCAGACGAGTCTTCTATCAAACGCCCGCCAGGGCGGACCGAGTATTGCAACAATCAAAAAAACGCACACGCGCCCAAAAAACAACCCATCCCGAGGAAGAAAAAAATTCCTGCTCCAGCAGATCCGTGTGTGCGCGCCAGTGTGTGAAGAGTTTTGAAGCTACAAGAAAAAAAAAAAGAAAAGGAAATCAGCTAGTTGCGGAAAGTGTACAGTGGTGGTAGTGTGGTGGTGGTGGTGGTCACCAAAGTCTCAAAGGGCTGCTGCAACGGCACACCCCCCCCCTCCGGCACGGTTCATCCCCGCAACGCAACAAACATCCCAATCAATGGTGTCCTGCAGCGTTGCTGTGTCGACGTACTACAACGCGGAAGGAAGTATCATGCCATCTTCGACCAAGTTTTCCCTGCAATGTAAGTGTGGCCCGCCTGCCTGAAGGTGTCTCAATTTCTGCTGAAGCTTCCACAACCCCCCACCCTCCGCCTTAAGTGTGGTGCACACCTTTATCCACGTTGAAGTCCTTCTTCTTCGGACGAAACCAGATAAAAAAAACAGATATATGTCCCGCTGATGTACAGCTAGAGCTACCAAGAGCTTTGCTACCAGAAGCGCCCGACAGCAGGAACGCGATACACCCGAACACCCGAACGGACCAACCTGTGTGTGCCCGTGCCAAAAAAGGGGTAACCTTCCCCTGTTTTCTGTTGCCTCTGTCTCCTTTCTTTTTTTTCTTTGTTTCCTCCCTCTTCGTCCTGATCCTTTCTCGGCCATTTGATTTATGTGTCTCTCTTTCCTTCGCTCGCTGCGCTGCGTGTTCCATTTTTGGTCCTGGTCCGAAGTACACCTTCGCCGCCTCACCCAAACCTGGCGCCCGGGATGCGCACCGATGCCAAGCGCAGTGAGCGTGAGCGGGAAAGCTAGTGTGAGCGAGAGAGAGAGAGATTGGGCCTTCCTGTGTCCTTTTTGCCTGCTGCTCCTCTGCGCTTCCATGTGGGCTTCGTGGGCACACCTTTACGCTCCTCCCATCTTGTGCGCACCTTTCGCGTGCCTCGCTCACCTTCCCACGCCCTCCCTCTCCCTCTCCGGTGCGCTGCCTCGTCGGCCGCCATTCAGGACCTCCGGATCTTGGCTTTGACTCACACTGCCGGTGTGCGGTTATCAAGCCGACGGTGGCGCGCCTTAACCCTAATCATACGCGAGAGATACGAAACAAATCAGCACGATGACGCACTTACGGTTGTGCATGTGTGCGTGCGCTGGTTTGCCCTCTACCTGAGCGATAAAGTGAGTGTTTGCGTGTTTGAACACGATTGCCGCGACGCAACGCTGCGTGGCCGGACCAGTGTGTGCTTCTGAGCTACGACATCTTGCTTTGAACGCTTCCCGGGTTTAGTATCGCGGTCGGTTGGGTAGCGCATCTACCTGCGGCGACGGAAAAGGGATCGCGCTGTGCAGAGTGAACGATTTACGAGACAGTTCACGAGGTGCGTTTAGTGTGGTCCAGTAAAGCTTTCGGAAACTTCGATTTGTGTGAGAATGCTTTAGGAAGGTTTGTGCATTGAGATGAAACACTTCTTGCGGTCAAGAACGCAGCTCAGTCCGGAGTAGAACCATTTAAAATAGATCTAGCAGTAAAGTCTACACTGCAAGCCTTTTCCTAGACATCAAGGGTGTTCAAACACTTCAAATCACCAAATGTTTTTTTTATATCTCTTTGTGTTTTTACTATTTAAAGTGTAGGAAATCTTTAGAAAACATCTTGAAGCTTGTCTAGATATCAATACATCCTTTTAGTGAAGAATTATTTCCAAACAAACTCTGGTTCTTGTTGTTGGGCTCTCCAGCATTCCAGGTGAATGTCTTCTATGCCCTATGGTAAGATCTTAACGTGCTTCCTAGGCATTCGGTCTCTTTGATCAGGCTTTTAATTGTTTTGTATATTGAATTGCAAGTTTTGCATTTTGCATCACATTTGGTACTGTTTTTAGGGGGTGCAATAATTTCCGAGTGAGGCACTCCACTTCAAAGTGAAACCTTCTGGATCTGCTTAGTAAAAAAAAAAATGCACGATGAAACATATGTGTCGCAACAAACGTTTACAGATTTACGGAGATGGTTGAAAAGCATAGATTTTGGTTTAGATTGTAAGTGCAGTGAAGAGGTTTGATTGAGTGTGACGATGCTACATACGAGAACCCTTGACGTCTTGTTTTATATCGAGCAGGCGTGTGCTTTTACCACATAACACGTCCATGGTGCAATTATTCTCTAATCGGTGTTTTGGTGCTTCCTATTAATGTATGTTTCGGACAGTCAATAGCTTGTTTCAAAGAGTTTCTGAGGTGTATCCAGCTACTACAGCTAAACATAGCAGTGTGGTCTTGCTTGTTTGCGGTTGTGCTCCTGTTTCTGCTTATCCGAGTGTTGAAAAAGAAATCTTGAGGTGCATATTAATGCTAGCTTAAATTTTCTTTCTTAACCACTTGCCAAGCCAGTGAGATCAATATGCCTTCGAATGTTCAGTTTGGGTAATACAACTTGAAAAGAAACCTTGTAATTTTCTAGCTTAGGAACCCCCGTACTCTAGTCCCTGTCGTCAAGCTCTGCGTTAACCTAGTTTCGTATCTCCAATGTAAACCCCTCGGTGCTTTCTTCGCCTCTCCGTTTCTCTTGAGCGCAACCTGCCACAGCTAGAACGCTTCAGCTAGCTTCATGGAAATCCCACTCGTCCCCTCAACTAATAATAAGGGGTTTCAGGTAGCTCTACCCGCAGCCTCCCTTTTCCCTACACACACACACACACGTCCCGAAGCCACCATAAGCATGATCCCAACAATTGCGGAAGCATCGGGCACAACAGCATCAGGCGCTGCCCTTCGAACTCCCGCCGTACCGTGGCGCACAAAGCAAAATCAAAACAAAACGTGCTGGTTGCACCCAAAACAAAGTGCATACCGCCCCAGAACCGGTGGGTGATGCATTGTGGCAGCTGCCTCGTCCAGCTGCGGGAATTCCGAACCCGCCGGTTGGCCACCGGGAGCCACTATCGGTAATCAGACTTCCGCTTTTGCAGCCCGGCCGCATTGCGAGAGGAGGAAACAAGTGATGTAGTTAAAAAAAACAAGTGACCAAAACCGCAATCAACCCCAGTGTGTGTGTGTGCGTGTAGAGGGGTTCTGTGGTCCTCGGTTATCAAACACCGGAATGCTGGCGTTTCGTGTTCCCAACCTCATTCCCGGGGCCAGCAGGCGATAATGCCTGCGAACGGAGACCACTCGCCGGCCGCGTTGGGGTTCGGGGTTGTGCGAAGCGTTGCGAGACTTGTCCGACTTATCAGCAAACACACAACCGGGAAGGAATGTGTTGCCGCACACGAAAGGGTGCCCGAAACCTGCCTTCCGCACCACCGGGACGCGAGGTGTAGGCCTGCGGCCGGGTGGCCTTCGCTCGGTCGCGGCCCATCACACCACACAGCAAGCTGGTGGTGAAGGGGGGGGGGGGGAAGCGATGGGTGGCACGGTGTGATAATGGGTCGTCCGCGATCTTCCCGGTGGAGTGCTCGCGGCAGCGATAAGTGACCGTGTGCGGTGCGCACAGTGATGCTGCGGACATCGGTGTGAGAATTCCCTTCAATTTATTGCCCGCGGGAATTGCCCGGCCCGGTAGATCGGGGTAAGGAGTCGCCACACACACACACACACACACACATATCTCACTGCTAGGTGGGCATCCCTAAAAGATATCCACGCACAAGGGTTTCAGGTCTTCAATTTGCAAGTTAATAGAATTACTTGGGTCTCTACGGGAGTTGCGTTTTGCTGGACGATCATCCGTTGCGTTGTTTTTAAAGTTCTGTAAGCCAGTGCACCAGTAGGCGTAGGCTCGCGTGTTGCGGACATAAAGTTTTTGAGTTTACCGAATCTTGTTGGACAGTCACCCGGTACCGCTTGGCATTATAGGCCTTGCAATCAGTGTGCAAGAAACGGTTAGGTCTGTTGGCTCTTGGCAAGTTTCAGACATTTCAGTCCAGCCTGTACTGAAGTGAACTGAAGAGCGCAAGTTTGTTTCTTCTTCCCATTGAAGTCTTCACGATCGAAAGTCCCCGTGGCACACAAAAAATATCTAGCAATGCGCTTATCTCCACCGCCCATATCTCCCCGCCATCTTGCCCCCGAGGAAACGGCTGAACAAAATGGCCATTGAAACGGATGATTACGGTTTCCCCTTCCATTGGCTGCGTGTGTCCAACGGGCTGTGTTACCAACACAGTCAATTACCGGTTTGCAGGTGCGAACAAACAGAAGCGCTTATCGCGATCTCGCCGTGCGTACCGGTTGCTTCCACGCGCGAAAAGGGCGGGCTCCCTGTGTACCAGGGGCGCGCTATAGCTGTGCGCGTGCTTCACCGCGCGCTAGAAACGGCGACGGTCACTGTTCGCTGGTCTACACCGCTATATATAGCCCAAGCAAACGACTGGGGAGACATTGGATCTCGGCTTCACAGTGCACCGACCGATTGGACAGACGGATTTTATCTATCTTTTCTTTTCAATTCCTAGACCCTCTGAGTACTCGTGCTCCAGCGACACTAACCGATTCGATTCCCTACTCTCACCCTCTCTTTGCAGTTCCTTCCTTGCCATCCGGACTACCGAAGGACAGTGAAAACGATGCACTAGCAGACAGCGACTGCTGCGTACAGTGCCCTCAGTGCCACCAGACGGTTCAGGGAATCGAGGTAAGCATAATTTTTATTCTCGAACCCGTTTAACATCGCGACCCTGCGGCTTGGGGAGAGTATTCGGATGATCGGTGCACAACTTTTTGAAGTTTCGTCCACACACAAACACACACGCACAAAATGGCATTCCTGGGGCCACGTCGGAGGCCGTAAAAACAGTTTTGCCTTGTCGGTTTTGAGCCGAACCGAGCGTACTTCAAAACCACGCGTGTGTTTTCCCAACTTTTTTTCGCTGTTGTTCCAAAACACACACACACACACACACACAAAGGGACGCCGAATGCGAGCACACAACTGTGTCACGCACCAGCAATTGTCCGCCACCAAAACACATGCGAGAATTCCATTTCGATCTTTGCTCTCGAACGCTCGCCGCGAACCGCCCAACTTTCCAACAACTGTTCAATGTGTGCCCAGCGGCCAGGTTGATCGATTGGTGGCCATTTTTTTTTGCTGCTACTGCTATGTTTTGATGCTACACGCTACCATTTTTAAAACGCACCGCCAGCAACGTTACCGACCGGCACCGGAGGTTGCGGGAGCGTATTTCGGAGCGTTCCCCACCCAGCGTTTGGACCGTCCAGCCTGGCAAAGGAAGTGGAGCAGGAAAAATAAATTTAGTCCAGGTTGTTTTTAGTGCTCGCCTGGTGTACTGGTCACGTTCCCTCCTCGCCACCACCACGTTTTCTTATCTTTAATGGCAGGCTTTGGCTCTGACGCTCTGAGGGCGCACCGTGTACGTCAGTCCGTACCACCGGGGCCACTATTTTTAGCTGGAAGTTTGCTGTTGATCCACGCTCCTCCCTTTGACATTACCGTGGTTATCCAATTGATAAAGGGAAACGATTTATGAACGCGAGCAGGCGATAGCGGCTGTACCACGGTGGTGGGCCAGGAGTTCTAGAGCTGAGGTCTTTCCAACTGCGTCTTTTCTCGGCAGTTAAGTAGCGAAATTACAAATCAAATTTTAGTAACTTTATTTAATACATCCCGACCCGTTTGGAACGGATATTGAAGTCTAAATGCAAGCTTCTTGCACACATCAAGCTCTTATATTTTTTTAATTTGCTTCAATCAGAAGTAAGATTTAGGAGTTAAATAATACAGGCCTGTAGCGAAGAGTCCTTTAACATCCCTGTTAAAGTACCTTTTATGTACACATGCGGTAGATGCATAGCAATTTAGAATAGGTCTAAATGTAATAACGAGACATCCAGTCATTGTGGTTTTAGGCTTTTAATCCTATCGGTTTTACGGACTACCATTGGTAAAACCAGAAGTCTAAGGCATTTAATCAAACTTGAAAGAGAGTTTTGAGTACATCCAGAAACTCTTTCAATCACATCAGCGCTTCTGAACTACGTTTGGAGCTCAGAACTTATAGGGAAGGCTTTACTCTTCATAGACCTCCGAGCTTTCCCTGGGACTCCATGAGTATTCTATTTTCCTTCTTGCCCAACCTATAGAGGAAGCATTTTGTATTCTGAGACAGCAGCTCCTCCACGACCATCTAACAAAACTTTCCCGCTGGATCTCCGAGATCACAACAAACGAAATACAAAATCTTATTCAACATTTTTTCTCCCCCGTTACTGGGTCGCGAAACGATAATGACTTCACCACCGGCAGCATCTTCCAGTCCGGTCGTTACTGTGTCACTTGTCCGTACGAAATGTGTTGTAGGATATTGAGAGATTTCCAAGCGAACGTAGGAAGCCATTACGGCCGGGCCCAACTCCGCGACCTTAGCGCACCAGCCCCAACTCCTGCCGCCGCAACAAATAGCTTCCAACGCGCGCACTTCGTCCGACAGCTCGTACAAACTGTCAAATTACGCGTTGCTAGTGAGTACGCGATGAGACATCTTTTCATGTACCCCATCAGACCGCGAATCGAAAAACCAGATGCAGCCTATTCGAACCCCCCTACCCCACCCCGTCAATTTATTTCAAACAACGGAAGCGAATTTATTTTCCAACAAACAGACACCAGCAGCAAAAGGAGTGGGTAGAAAAAGAAAAGCGTAAGAAGAAGTCTCAAACCACACCGGGAAGAGGGGGAGGGGGTGGGGGATTTTGGTGACTCCAAAAAAACGCTGAAGTCACCCGTGTGGCGTGTATGTGGGGGAATCGAGGGATTTTTTTTTTTCATTCGGTGCGCGCTTCCATACATGCGGAGTTTATTTTGAGATTTGATTTGCCATAAAAGCCTTACCGAACACCGGTGTGCAGCGGCACCGGCAGCACCGGCCGTGTGCGCGTCTGGGTAGCTGCGGGAGCAAGGAAGATGCAAGAAATCCCCAATAAAATCTAGTCTCAATAAACAATTTACAACTGTCGTAGCGCGTGCGGTGCGGCATCTTCGCGGAGGAGACCGGAAAGGTGGAATGCAAATAGCGCTCGGCATGGCATGATTAAACGGCGGGCGCGGTATTAAACAGTCGCAGGCACGGTACACCCATCTATATGTATATATATAGGTAGGTAGGGAATGGTTTTTGATAAGAGTAGCAAGCTCCATGACCAGAAAGCGGAGCACGGTATCACCATTATGTCGTTCCAGTGAAGGCTTGGGCAAGGTTTTTGCGTGCCTTCTCTTTGTGAAAAGCGAGGGAGAGAAAGAGGAGGGGTGGGGGGGGTGGTCGGATGGCAGCTGAATGAGAGGACGCTAGGATGACGTGCAAGAAAGCAAATAAAAAAGGTAAAAATGGCGCTGCACGCAGCCTAGCAATGTGATTATTGAGGTTCGGCCTAGAAAAAAAAGGCATTCGCAATTGAGCCTGCCTGCCATCGATCATGACAGGTCCGGCACACAGTGGCAGCCGAGATTACAAGGCGCAGGTTGACGTTTGCGGCCCGCCGAGACGGGGCAAAACAATAACAGCCCGCCTGATAACATCCACGGTGTAGGCATTATACCGGTGCGCTTGGGGCGGGTTGCAAGAAAAAAAAAGGGGTGAAGGATGAACACCCCTTTCGTCAGCAGCTTCTCGCCGTGTGCTAAGCAGGGATTTGTACTTTATCTTCTCGCCTCGACCTCCATAACGAACATGGCGATGACGGTGTCGGCGCGGTCGTTGGGGAGAAAACGAGAGCAATTGATTGCAATTGATGACAGCTACGAGGGACATCAACACCCCTGGCCAGGAATGAAAGGGGAAAGGGCGGGGGGGGGGGGAGGAGGGAGGGAAAGCTAGGCAGCAGTAAACAGATCACAAATTAAATGGCTGATGCGAGGGTTTCTCGAGCAGCTCGACAAGGTTCGCACAGATGACGGCTTGACAGGGCTATGGGATGATCAGTGGAGGAGGAAGTGCGTAGCAGCGGCCAAGGCACTCCAAAGACTGAGTTTCCACCTTCGCTGGGGGTTTGAAGTTCGTAATAAAATGGAACGAAGTTCCCTCCGAGAAGCCATGTTTCAAGAAAACTTAAAAATATAATCTATATTACCAGATTTCTAGAGTCAGCCATATCATATCTCGATTACCTTCATTTGTCTTTAGTCCATTCCCGAGTCTCGCTGTTAAGGCAACACAGAGCATTGGGATTTCGGAAAGCAACAAAGAACTGAATATTCATTTGTATTGAAAGATTTTTTTAATTTAAAAAGAAGTTTAAAATCTTCAATCTTGAGATTTATGAATCTTTGAAGAATTTTGATTTTTATTGTATAAGGAATTAGGAAACGAGTGTAATGCTGCTGTGTCTACCAAGTTGTGGCTTATGATTTATAAGATTTTAACCAATTCGCTCACACTTCCATTTCTTGGAATATGTATGGTGTAAGAAAACCATGAAACATTCAATGGTTTTTTAATCGATGCTTTCGGTACCAATATGTTGAGATTAATCTTCAAGTAGATCTCAACATGTATGCGCAAAAACCATTCTTTATGGTTTTATTTGACCCTGGCTTCGATCGTTCCCCGGAAGAAACTCTCATCCAATTTCCTGCAAACTTCTGCCATCGATCGAAGGTAAACAGCACAATTAAAAATTGAAACACTCTGGCTTCAGCTTGTGGTGAGCTTAGTACATGTCTGGCGGCTTCAAACGTCGAACGGCACACAGATACACGCCCGTGACTCATGGGCTCGCTCAAGGGAACCGCAATCAAGAGCCCGCACTTGGGACCGAAACCCATGACTCACATCTACCATGACTTATGCCCTTTATAAACAGCAAAGCTACCGTGCGTGCTTCGCGTCCACCAGTAGCTTCTCCAATTGCGCTCCTCCTGTTTCTCATCCGCCCCATTTCTGTCATCTCTCTTTTTTTTGCAGGCACTGAAAGAACACATTCAGCTGAATCATAGCGGCTGTCCGGACGGTTTGAGGGCAAAGTTCCCGACCGATACAACAGCACCGAACAACGAGGACGACGACGACGACGACGACGACGAGGAGGAGGAGGTGGACGCCGAAGGCAACAACATGGCAGAGGAGGACGAACATCACGTCGAGCCGCACGCCGCATCGCCACTGTCGGCTGCCCCGCCGCTCGCCGACGCACTCGCCGCGAGCGGCGTGCGGGCCAGCGGCGATCTCGTCGGCAGCAGGCTGCAGGCCAAATGTGGCAGCCTGCTGCAGCTCCAGCAGCAGCGGTACCAGGCGAAGGAGCTGGACGACGACTCGGTGGACGTGGAGGATGTAGCGCCCGGGGGCAACGCACTGTTGGCGCCGCAAGCCCTGCCGTTCGGGGCCCGATCGATGGTGATCAGCCCGGCGCAGGACGGCAGCAGCAACTCGAGCAGCGGCCCGAGCCTGCCGACCGGTGGCACCGTGAAAGGCGAGCTGGCGGTGTTCGAGTGTGCCCAGTGTCCGTCGACGTTCTCCAGCCGGGATCAGCTGGAGCGGCACGAGATGCATCACGCACCATCGGCCGATGCGGTAAGTGGTGAAATGTTACGATCACTCTTTGTTGGCTCATGACTCAACGGGCTGAATATTTAATTTATGATACCTTCGGGACTGTCTGAACAAGAACACATAAAATGAATAGATTTTTAAACGCAGACGTTAGCATATTGAAACCGAACACTTCGACATCATTAAACGCGACGGACATACCTCATAAAAAAATGGTCGTTATTTAAAAGATCTTCACGGAGCGGAAAAGTTTCCTGAGCTTTGTATAGTAGCGCTGTCTTAAGAGATCCCGGGAAGAAGCCGTATTGTATATCTTCCTGTTTATAGGTATCTGGTGGAAAAGATTCCATACTAAACTGGTGTATTCCTTAACTGAACGATTAATGGAACAGTGCAAAAAAGCAATCATCATAGGATCGTACTCCAATTTGGTGCTCCAAAGCATCTAGTTCTAAGCGGCCCTGAAGTCACGTGAAACTAGAATCCAATGGGGAAGGGTTTCACGACATCAACAAACAGAGAAATTCCGTGCTAAGTTTGCAGTCGTGCGGCAGCGAATAAACAAAAGTGCCCTTATGTTACATTTTTTTGTCGCAGCGCAGGAAGTGCACAAGACACTTCGAAAGTGCTTGAACTAAGAGCCATTTTGGAAGGAACGTAAAATGAGGTGACTGTTTTCTTGACTTATAGATATCATGCAAGATGATATTGACGGATAGAGATTAGCTAGCACTGGTCAAATAACGCCGCATCATCGATTCGTAACAATGGCTGAAACACCGTCCAGATGTAGCTTAGTGTATGGTTTAAGCCGTTTTATATAAGCCGTAACGAATGCTGGGAAGTCTAAATCCAGTGTGTCTGATGGAACATCATCAATTGCCTGAGTTCGTGTAGAACGATCTAATGACGCAGTGGGTTCAAATCGTATAGCATCCGCCCGTTTGGAAGACTTGAAAGGAGGACGCTTTAGCTCTCTGCTACCTGTCATAGCTATAGATGTGCTTAATATACGATTAAGATGTACATCTATAGCAGACACCTACCGACCGCCAGGCTATAACTTTCCATAATGAACTGAAATGGACCCCAGGATTACGGCCGCTCATCTTCTAGCCATCCAGATGCTTAACTTCCCGTCACTCAACCCCTGCGCTTCCTAGTAGCATCATCCGTCCGCACAAAGAATTCGAGCGCTTTGGGGTTTTTATTTTTTTTGCTTCTGCTCTTTTTCTTCAAATTGCCACGCTAGTTTCCTCACAAACTACGGCTGTTCCACGAATTCCAACTACGACGATACGACGAGAGCGCACTTCAAACCGAGCGTAACGTGCGCGTGGCGTAACGCCTGCCTTCTCTACCAGTATCTCAAGAAGGGGGGAGTGGAGGAGGATGGGGACCCCAGTATCTTAGATTGTGCCAACCATCATGTGTCCACTCGACTCATCCCGGCTGGCGTGATTCATGCGGCCAACCTTCACCAGGTCGTGGAACTTTTCCGCCGGTCTCCCCAATCCCAATAAAACCGCCGCTGCTGCTGCCGCCCCGGCCACTTCCTATCGCGATATCACCTTACAGCAAACCGATGCTACCCAAGAGCGTTCCTTTGTCCCAGCGCCGTGCCGTAGTTCTTAAGCACCGTACCAAGCACCAGATGCGTCCCGTTTGTTCACGTTCCGTGCATCGACTTTCGTGCCACCAAAAACAAAAAAAAAACGAAAACCTTCGTCTTGCAACATCTTGAATTAACCGTGAATCGTCAATCGAAGAGCAACCGAACCGCGTATGGATGTCTGCTTTTGGGGAGCTTGGTATTTCTTTTCTCTACTCCCCTTGCTCCAGCGGGACAAACACTGTCCACGCTACGGACGGATGACCCAACAACCCTAGGATCTGGACTTCCTAGACAAAGATATAAAGACTCTCCATCACACATCGGTCAGTGGTCGGCAAGGTACGGTTTGCAGTCCGCATGAGGCTCTTTGTTAACAAGCTGGCCGTTCTTTTCCCCTCCCAAAAGCTGCCATATACTATGATACTGATTGTGGAAGGACTTCGTCGTGTAGAAGGAAAATTGTCGTAGGCAAAATACAAATCTTGAAGTACTTCAGACTTGTTTAAATTTAAAATGTTTGATTGTGTCCATCGTGTTGTAAATCGAGGTGTCTTTTTTCGCAAACCATGCACCCTTTTTTTCTTATGCACTTGAAGTTTCTTTCAAAGTTTCTGAGAATTGGAAGTTTGTGGTCTAACTTGAAATTCAGTAATCCTGTCCTGCGCTAGCTTAATTTTGTTATTCTTTTTCCATTAATCATATGACAATAGAACGTTCAAGAACTTCTTGTAGAAGGATTATAGGGCAATCGCTTGAAGGGTCTTTCTTTCTATTTCGACGCTCTTCGCGTTTACTACCGGTCGTATAGTTGTATTGCAAAAACTGCTGATGATGATGAAGAACCTCCAGCATTCTTAAAAATTCTACCTGTTTTATGAGAATGTTCTACTCAGAGTGTTCGGAGCTATTTTTGCCCTTCAAAGTGCCCTGTTTGCCGACCACTGCGCTAGGTTAATCGCGGACAGCATCTTCGTCCCGCCCGGTGCAAACAAAGAAACTGTCACCAGTAGCCGACGGTGGTGAATATCCAAAAAGGCTACCAGAAGAAGAAAAAAACACACACACAAGCGCACACAAGGAACCATTCTAAGCATCCCGAAGAAGGTAGAAAATACACGCCACACACCGATGGCACACGGTTGCAATTATACCACTAATATGATGCTCTCCCGGTCTTGGGCGAGTGTTCGAGTGTTCGACAGTGGCTCCGAAACGGGGTTTTTATTTTTAAACGAGCGCGCGCGCTGGTATGACGGTGCGCCGTTCTAACTGAAGCTCCGCCCTAGCCACCCCCCCCCCTCCCCTTTAATGGCCATGTGTCCTCCAAAAATGGAAAAACGTGAACATCTGCTTTCCCACACCGCGCTCACATCGCATCGGTGCGGTGTCATTGTTGTTTTTTTTTTTCCATTCCTCGTTTCCTCCCCCTCTGCTAGACGTGGCACCCAGAAGATCTCCGGCGCTCTAGACTTACCTTGAAGACTCGGGCGCGTTCGGGGCCCGCACAAAAGGGAACACATGTTGGCGAATGTTGGGTCGGAGCTGCTGCTTCTAAGGGGAAGCGCTGGGTTTTCGGCATTCAAGCAAGACGAGACAGTTAGCAGCTCCTACATCGCTCCTGTCCACTGGTAACAACCCGTTTGCAATCGTTGATAACGACCACTGTCCGCGTGAGTTACGAGAAGAAGATCCCCCCCTCCCCTCTCCCGGATGTCCCCGCCACAGCAGCAGTTGGAGGGCAGGGTCACTCGGTGTATTTATCATGCTTTTCATCGCCCACCACCGGAGAGCGGTTCGGGTCCCGGTGCCCCCGGTGATGCGTGATGAAAAATGACACTTCCCCTTCGCGTGACACCCGGCCATTTAACCTCCGGGGCTTCACCACCCCCCCACCCCACCCTCACACCCGCCAGAACCACCGATGAATAGGGACGGAGGGACAAGACAACAAATCGTGTGCCGGTTTTGTCGATGGCCGATTAAAATCCGCACCGAGCGCACCTTCTAGTGCGCAATGGGGTTGAGGTGTGAGCTAAACAAAACCGCGCGCGGTACTTCCACGCACCGCAGCGCCGAGCGTGCGGGCAAGGGCAGGGGTTGCATTTTCCCGATTGCACACCGGAAGCGGCAGGCAACGCACATGTGTGTACTCGGGAAGGGGATACACACACACACACACACGTTGGGAAAGAAAGAGCGGGTTGTGTGTGTTGTTCGTTGATTGCAGCAGCCAAAGACACGCGGGAAGCGCAACCGTGGTGATGATATTTTTACCTTATACCCAAAATGAAATGACTGCAATATATTTTACACGGCGCTCCTGCTTGCGCACCGAGCCGCCGTCTGCGAAGTTGCAGTGGAAAGGGATTGAGGGCGAAGAGGAGTAGTAGGAAGAGGAGGAGAAAGCGGAAGGGAAGGGTGAAGAAAAGCGGGAGGCGCAGAGTGTGAGAAGAAAATCGAGAGTGGAAGCACTAATTTTGGGATCAATCCGGTCTGTTTTGTTCACCGTTGTTGCCGCCGTCGTCGTCGTCTGCGCCGTCGCCGTCGTCTCCCGGTTTGTCGTATTCCTTTTTGATTGAATACAAATTTGTTTACTACACTTGCTCGCTCGCTTCCCTTCACTTGGGTAATGCGAGATGGGCTCGATGCTTCCGTGGAGGTTAGGTAATGGTTGCGGTACACAGGGGCAACCCCAGCACCGTCCCCAGGGGGAACAGGGTGGTCCGGGGAAGTTCTATTTATGCTCGCCCGGTGAACGGCGTTGTTACATATTAGCGGGTAATTCGAAACGACTGCCGGTCACTCTACCGTGACACTGCTTCATTGGTTCCCGCTCAGAGGTGACAGCGTTTAGGGCAGGTTCGTTGCCTGTACGTTGCGATCCAGCCAATCAGCGTCGGTGCGACGCTCCCCGTCAATCAGGTGGCTGACAGACTGGGGTGCGGATGCCGCCTCGGGGTACGTTTAGCGGTCCACCTTGATAGAAGCTTGGTGGTTAGCTTAAGTGTACCTGCGCACGTCCCGGACATTGCAGTTAACACCAATTATCTGTATCAGATGGCTTTATTTAGTAGCTCTTGTCCGTGGAGATCTGTTCACCTCCAGAACTGCTTCTCTACTGCTTGAGCTGGTGAGCACATCTTTAGTTTTCCAGGAGAATGCTCCAAGAGAGCTTGAATTAACCGATATCTAATAACACAATCATTTAGTGATCTATAGGTTGATCATCAGGATAGGTTTTCTGGATGGCATTGTGAGCCTCAATGGTTCACGAAAGGCATAAACTTGCCAGTTAAGTAGCCAGTTAATTATTTATATAGAATGTCCTAGAAGTCTTGAAAGTCCAGGGCTCAAGATGTATCACCTGTTTACTGTTGAACATTTCTTTCTTTAGCCTTCTGTGGGACATTCAAGTAATTTGAGAAGTCTAGATCCAAGAAGAGTCATGTTCTTCTCCATTGCCTGATACGAGATCTATTTTTTGATTGTTTCAATCGATTTTTACAAACAAGAACATTTCAGTGGAATAAAGTTACTTCACCGACTCGCCAACCGGATGGCCTTGACATTCCATATCCATTTACAAGACTCTAGCTAAAACAAACCGAAATCACGAATTCTTCATTATGGACTTTAGGAGACGGCAAGACTTTGATTGCCAGTGTCCAACTCTCGGAGCTCTAGAGAGTTCTTGAATTCTAATTCCATTGAATAGTTTCAATTAGTCCATCAGTTTAAGATCTTTAGAATAAGTAAGACGATAGGTCCTGCTATCCCGTTGCATAATTCAATCAAATATCAGCGCTCTTTTCGCTTTCAATGCAGGATCTCCAATTCCTGATCTTTGGAAACAAACAATCTTCTCTCTCATCTACCAATATGACAGTAACATCATCCTTTCCCATTGGCTCGAGTACAAAGCAAGCGGCAGTGACAGAGGAAGACGTATAATTTTAGGACTCGTCTTTTACTTTCTCGGTCCACTGACGCCTTTTAAATTGTTTAAATTCTCAGAAAGTGTGTTCAGTTGCAGTCATTTCAACGTGCACTATTCTTCTGAGATACATCCAGATCAAGATAACGCTTGTTCTCTGCAGTCTCAAAGACATCTTCACCAACATACAGCTTCCCTCATCCAGACCGAATGAACGCCCAGTAACACGCCACCGCGATACAACAGACATGACATTTGACGCCCCTTTTCCTTTTTCTGTTCGGCTGCCGTTCGCTGCCAGCCTAGCATGTACTCCTACCGTTCCGCCTTGCTTTTCCCCACACTCAAATCGTTCGTTTGTTACGCTTCCCTTTCTTCCCGCTCTTTCGCCAGCAGAGCTGCAAGGTGTGCAACAAACCGTTCGCCAACGTGTACCGCCTCCAGCGCCACATGATCTCCCACGACGAGTCGTCCCAGCGGCGCAAGTTCAAATGCAACGAATGTGATAAGGCGTTCAAGTTCAAGCACCATCTGAAGGAGCACAAGCGCATCCACTCGGGCGAGAAGCCGTTCGTCTGCCCGAACTGCGGCAAGCGCTTCTCGCACTCCGGCTCCTACTCCAGCCACATGACGTCGAAGAAGTGCATCCACATGGGCATCCGGCTCGGGCACAACAACAACAACAATAGCAGCAACCTCAACAACAACATCAGCAGCTCCAGCCACGGCAACAGCAACAGCCACAACCACAGCTCCAACAACAGTGGCAGCGGAAGCGACAGCAACCACCGCTCCCCGCAGTACCCCTTCCACGGGGGCAGCAACGGGTACGGGAGCATCGCGAACGGGCACGGGGCGGCAGCGGGAGCGGGTGCGGGCCTTGGCCTGTCGCCGATGAGCCTGCGGCCGCAGGCGGCTAGCGGTGGGACCGGTCTGCACCGCGATCTCGACATTGCCGGACGACTGCGGCTAGTGACGTCACCGTCGCCCACCTCGTCCTGCTCGTCGGCGACGAAGCACGAGCTGGAGCCGATCGCAACACAGCCGCCACCGCCCGTCGATCCGCTGCTGCTGTCCAAGATACACCAGGCGTCCTGGCTTGCCATGGCCATGCACAACATGCACAACATGGCGATGTGGGACCCGAACGTGCTGCGACTGTTGGATCAGTTCCAGCAGCAGCAGCAGCAGCAACATCAACAGACTCCCTCCTCGTCCTCATCGTCGTCGTCGTCCACAGCGGGCGGCAGTGAAGCGCACGATCAGATGGATCAGATGGACGTCCAGCAGCAGCAGCAGCAGCAGACACCGGCACCACCGGGTGCAACCTCGCAAGCGATGGGGGAGGACGAGGAGGACGAGCGGCGGCCAGAATCGGCCCGCCGGCCAGCTTCGTCCATTGACGTCGTCGCGCTGCACGAATCCCGCCAACCGAACCCGTCCAATGGAAGCGAACGCATGGAGGTGGACGAGGAGGAGGAGGAGGAGCAGGCGGTGGGACCGGCGGAGGAAGAGGACGTGGTGGCGGGTGATGGGGAGGAGGGCGAGCAGGAGGACGCAGGAAGCTGCGTCGAGGAGAAGGTGGAGGTAGTGATGGGCAGCAGCTCGAGCCCGATCGGCAACGGGGACGTGTCCCCGCACCCAGTGAAAGGCGAACGTCCAGAGGAGCTGCCAGAGGGTGGCCAGAGCGTGCCGCTGCGCCCCAAGCAGGAACCGCTGGACGAGCCGACACCAGAAGTCGACCAGACTACGCCGCTCGCTGACGACCAGCTGACTTCATCCATCGTGAAGAACGAACCGGGCGAGCAGGAGGTGCCGGCCCAGCCGGAGCTGCCCACCGACGGCACGGACGACCACGTCCGATTTTCCCCACCTTCGACCGCTCCCTCCCTCTCGCCGCCGGCCGTGTCCGCGCTGCACTGCGTGTACTGCGGCGAGGACTTCGCCACCGAGCCGGAGATGCTGCAGCACGCGCGCATGTTCTGCAAGCGTTCGCTGCTGCTCAACCCGTACGCCTGCGCAGTGCCGCCCCAGCTCGGCCGCGGGGAAGGCGGCGGCGGCAGCAGCAGCAACAACAGCAGTTGCAGCGAGGACGACACCGACTACGACATGGTCGCGCTCAAGGGCGACTGCGGCGGTGCGTACGGGCTGCACGGCGCGCTGGCAGGCGCAGGTCAGGGCGCGCTCGGTGGAGCCCCCGCCGGAGGCGTCGGCAGCGGTGGCGGTGGCAAGGTGCGGGTACGCACCTCCATCTCGGAGGAGCAGCAGAACGAGCTGAAGCGGTACTACGCGCGCAACAGTAAGCCGAGCCGGGACGAGTTCCAGGCGATCGCGCACCACGTCAAGATGGAGGCGCGCGTCGTGCAGGTGTGGTTCCAGAACAACCGCTCGCGGGAGCGCAAGATGGGCCAGACGGTGGCACCGATCGGGGCGCCCAACTCGCCGCTGCACGCCGACCGGGCACCGTCGGTTGTCACCGAGTCGGCAACCGCCGACCAGCCGCTCGACCTGTCCCTCAAGAAGGAGCTGCTCACGGTCGGCGAGGCACTGCTGAGCGCCGCCACCAACTCGCAGGCGGCCGCGACGGCCCTCGCCGCCGGCACGCTGCCCGCGGTGCTGCTCCAGGCCGACACCATGTCCGCGCTCAACGAGGCGATCAACCTCAGCATCAAGGCGTCCTGTTCACCGACCGCCTACTTCTACCACGACATACACCCGATCCACGGAGTGACGGCCGGGCCGCAGCCGCCGCACGCCATGCTCGGCCTGCACGGCGGCACGGGCCTGCCCCGCGACACTCCCTCGCCCGGTGCGCCGGCCCACCCTTCCCAGCAGCCGTCACCGCACGCGCCCTACGGCCAGTATCCTGCGATGCACGGGCTGCAGCACCATCCGCATCTGGCGGCCGGCATGGACCAGCTGTTCCGCAAGTTCTCGCCCAAGCTGACGGCGACCGCGGCTGCGACCGGGGGCCGGGTCGGGCGTTCCAGTCTGAGCCCGGGCGCCCGGGACACTCTGCTGCCGGACGAAGCGGCCGGCGCCAAGTACTACGGCGCCTTCGCCGGCGACAAGAAGCATCTGCTGCAGTCGATGCTGAACGTCCCCAAGCGCATCGGAGGGGCCGGTACGGCGGGGTACGGGCTGGGCGGAACGGCGAATGGAGCGGCCGGGCCCGGCGGCAAGGATGCGGGAGCCCTCTCGCACCCGGCCCCGGACGCCGAGGGCCAGTACGTGTGCGATCAGTGCGACAAGACGTTCAGCAAGCACAGCTCCCTACAGCGGCACAAGTACGAACACTCAGGTGAGTTCAGCAAGCCTTATTTGATGATAATTTGACGTACAGTGAAACCTGGCCAAGAAAGAAACCCAAGGGACCCGGAAGGAGTTTTGCGTCTCGGCTATCTAGTTGAGCATTAACAGAACAATAATTGGGCTCATTCGCTCGATGTCGATGGGAGTACTGTAACTGATTAAACTCGTTAGCCGAGCGTCTCTTGCATATTCATCTACCCAGGGGGCAGGCTTGTGACACGTTGAATATACTGGTCCTTTGAACCAGACTTTTAAGGGTTTGATTTTTAGAAAACATGTTAAGGTTGGTAAAATAACTTGTTTGCTTTTTTATTATACTACTTTAAAGATTTGCATTTTGCTAAAAAGCAGCTTAAAATTCTTTACAATAACCGAACAAAGGCAAATGTGGGGGGTGAAGCATTTTCATGCTAAAAGTTTAACCAAATTTATTTAAATGGGCAGTTTTTAAACGTTCAACTACATAAACTGAAGCATAACATTTTTTTGTACAGCTAACTCACAAGAAATAACAATATTGCTAATTTTAGTAACCTTAATACATACCACTGAGATTGAATGTACAGGCTGTCTCCGGGATACACGGTTTCACCAATTTAAGCATAAATTTGGTTGTACAAAAAAAGGGTTCAGCTGTATCAGCATATGTTTTTACTTTTGTTATTGTAAAACATTGTCTAAAATTAAAATTATTTTGTTCATCGGGGCTGTCAAATTTGCAATGCTTCGTACCTGTGCATCTTGGGAACAACCTGTTGCTCACTCGGTATAGAAGGCTTAACAATATTAAATTATTCAGGCCTCCAATTGTACATTGTCGTGTGTGTTGGGAACATTATTCTCGCACAAGGCGCATAAAATAGTTTATTGTCAAAAAAAGAAAATCTACGTTGATCTACTTAAAGCGGATGTGCTTGATGCTTTCTCACAACACTTCCTAATCGTATTTTCACCATCGATATAGGAGTGGCAAAATGAAATTCTTTCATTTAGTATGCATCCAAGTTGTCTCACTATGATAATATTTTATACTGTACAGAAAACAATATATTCTAGAACTAGAAACGGAGAAAGTAACCCTGCACAGCGCAACTCTGAAATATGCCATAAAAATGGCGGTTTTTGTTGCCATAATTAAATAATCGACGGGGATTTGGGATGCTCGGTATCAAAGGTGTAAATCTTATCCTCGTGTGTCC
>KB671859.1:0-31533 GCA_000349105.1 Anopheles epiroticus
GTTCTACGAAGGACCAAAATGTTTCGCTTTGTTTCTCAACTGTTACGACAGACGTCTGTACACCATGAACGCTTGCGTTAGACTCTCCGATTTATTCGACTGTATTCCAAAAAATAGAGTAACAAAATTCCCAAGGAACAAAAATTCACATGCTCAGGTTTAACGTACCGAATCCAATTCTCACCAAAGACATTCATCGATAAACAATTCTAACTGCTTTGGAATGAGACTTGCAGATCTTTATGCATCGTATCGAACTCTGAACTGAATAAAATGCGAAACAATTGGAAATTTGATATACTTTTCCCCTTCTTAGTCCACATAAAGAGTTTGGAGCATTCTATGCTTATATCCAATAACGGTCATCTAAGTGTGTCTCAATTTGAGACTCTCAAAAATTAAAAGCAACATAAGAAAAATACAGAATTTCAATAAAAAAAACACAATACCGAGTTCACAACATAATTATATTGATGATATTTGAAATTTGTTTGAAATTGGTGTCAAACAATTCAAGTTTTGAAGTCAAACAATTTTAGTTCAATTTTAGTCAAAAACTAATGATAAATTATTGTTTTGATCAATCATCCGTATTATGAAGCAATTTGATCATTCCTTTTCAAACGAAGAAACGGCCACTCAGTGCCCTAAATGGTAACGGCGACCACCCAAGAACCCAAGAAAAAGATGATATCTACACCTGGATTAAAATTAATGCGTTTATATTTGCATGGAACTGTTAAGACTGTTAAGTTTCTTCGTGTTAGTGCTTCGTCGTATACTATTTTGTCGTACGCTTTTGTATGGAATTATGTATGGAATGCTATGATTCCAGATGACTTCAGTTGAGCTTCCTGCATCTAGCTTCGGAAAATTGTATCTGATTTCCATCGAACCATTTAAAACTAGCTCCATTATTTTAACACCTTTTTACCAGACTTTAAATTTTACGCTTCATTACACCAACTTAATGTTGTATTAACTTAACACTCAAATGCAATCAAAATTGACTTTTCTCATAAAAGTAAAGCTGAAAACAAATGTTAAAAGCCTTAATAATTATGGAGAATCCCAAAAATTGAAGATTTGCTTCTCAAACTATTTTTGAGCTCAACTTTTAGCGACAAAAAACTGCCTGTTTAAAAAAGCTTACCCATATTTATTGCGATCGTTGCTAACTCCCTGTACCTGGCAGCAGCCGTAAAGTCGCACCGTGTAGGCGCTGCTTTATATGCTTGCTACCAGGGAACGCCGTATACGCTTACCGTGTCGCAGTGTGCGTGCCGTCACGCTTTCTACGAGAAAGAAATGGACCAGCAGCATGCAGCGTGTGTACGTGTACGTCAGGATTGTGCTGTCAAAAATCGGGCACCCTTTGCGACGGCAAGACGTGTTTTCTTCGTGGTCACAACAAAGTGGAAATTTACTTGTAAATCTTTTAAAAATGTACTTAACTTACGTTACATAACGTGTGTGTGTAAGTGTGATTTAAATTAAGGGTTTCAAAAATTGCCGCAGAAAAGATGCTCAAGAGTGATGGATAGGTTTACGATGTGAAAGGTTTTCCATCCGAGCAAGGCAAGCAGCTGAGAGTTGAAAGATGTCGCCATGGAGTGTGTGAATGTTTTGGTTAGCGGAAAATGGGGTGAATTTTTGTGTGTGTTTCGCAAAGGGGTTAACGGGATTAGTGGAAAGCCTTCGTATGCCGTTTTTTCTCTCTTGCAATCGATAATATTTGTGTAAAGTGACGAGGAAATCATGCAACAGTGCACGCGACAACAGATTGTTGATGCACATCAATAATTAATAGCTTTCTACAAATGATCGAAGAAAAAAGAAAAGTTTTCTGATTTTCCAGACAATTCAGAAAGGCGAAGAAAAGCAGCATCCTTTTCGAGATAGTGTTTGCATAAACTGTTTAAAAGCAAGCACTTCCGTCAATTTATCAATGTTGTTCCCTACTTGCTCCCTTTCATTTTTCATTGTTGGTCAATGTTTTCGGATCCCCTTTGTTGTCAGACAGCGAGCTATGCTGCTAACCCTTAAACTGCACCCCTAGCTGGGTGGCGCATGTGGGAGCATGCTCCCAGGCGAGAAGCAGCAGCAGCAGTACATTCGTGTTACGTGCGCTTCTGTATACGTCGAGTGTGTGTGTTGTTTTCTTGGCTTCTTTTGTTTTGCTTCTCCACTGCCGCACCAACCAACCGGATGATCGATTTTCTTCAAAAATGTCACCAAGCGCCACCAAGCACGCTAGAAGCCATCTATTTCCGTTTCGGTTGCATGCTGTAAAGGGTGGAGGGAGGGAGGGAGGGGGATGGGGGGAGGTAGGAGGCCACGGTCATGTTTCATAATCAGCCCCACAACACACACAGCTGATTGTTGGTCCGAGGGTGCTAGAAACAGGAAACGCAATCGTCAGTGGACGAGGAGAATGCATTTTTGTTTTGCTTGTGGGTTTGAGAAGTTGAGTAAATTGTTTGCTAAATTAAATTGCAAAAAGGAACACGAAGAAGTTAAACTAAACACAACGAAAAAGGGACTATCTAGGATCGCCATTGTTTCATACCGCTGGCTTGCGTGTGTGTGTGTGTGTGTGTGTGTGCGCGCGTCTGTGTTCAACAGCAACGTGGCTGCTGTGGTTCATTGTTTCAAGCCAAGATCGCCATCGTCTGCCAAGAAAGTAAAGCATCAAAGCAGGCAACGCAGCCGCGGCTGCGGTAACGAGAGATAAAGTTGGTGTAGTTGGCCGTCGTAGTCTTCTGCCGTGCATTAGTGGTTGTGTTTGCTGTGTACTAGAAAAGAGCGATTGTTCACTATTTGGTAGGGCTTCACCGTCGGCTTCGGTGCTTCAAGCCCCTCGTTACAATGTGTTGTGTGATTTTTTATTTATAATCTTCAGCCTAGCCAGATTGGGTTAGCTTTTCCGTGGGGGGACGGCAAGTGTGTGGTTAAGTGTGTGTGTGCTAGAATGCATGAAAATTTATGCTTCTAATCTCGTGGCAAAAGTTTCAATTTCTTTCTTTGTTCCCTGCATCCCTTCCGCCGTCGCAGTGTGTAAAGTGAACAAAGTGTAGGTTGGCAAGAAAAATAGGTGAAGCTGTCTTTTGATTGTGGGCCACGAAATTGTAAAAAGCGGGGGGTTGAAAGCTGAAGTAAAATCCCTACGAGTGAAAGAATCGTACCATTGAAGGTTTTAATTTTTCAAGGAGGAAGAAAGCAAGGTAAGTTGGCATGGTTACATATTTATGATATTAAATTAAAGCGTGTCAAATAGTACATTAATCTTGAATGAATCTGAAGTAATCAGGTATCAAAAGTGCCTTGAAATATCACTGGTTGAATTTTGAAGGCATACTAACTAGTGAAACGAACTAACTAACTTGTTCTGTCAATGTTGCCTCGATCGTTTGAGGCCTACATACATTGAGAAATTGAAAAGTATATTGTATTTAACCAGCAGTCGGTAAATTTGATGTGTAAAAAAATAGTTTTATTTATCTTTAATATTAAAATAGGTACCTACTACTGTAGCTAAACTAAGAGCAAACAAAGAGAAGCAATGTACACCAAGTTAAATGGCTAGAAGTATGTGAGTTTTTCCGAATTTGGGAATTAAAATTGTACTGTAAATGGAGGAACAGTGAACAAAATTAGTTTTAAAATATTTTTAGGAATTACAAAATTTAAAGGTTAGAGTGTGTTTACTCTTTAATGAATGAATTAATTAAGGAGCTTTAACATTCAATTACAAATCATTTTCTCATGTTGTCCCCGGATTTTAACTGAAATCAGAGAAATCAGAAAATTCTAAAGAAATTTTAGCAATCTCCAATAATAAATAGCAGATTACCATCGGTCTCTATTAATTATATCTTTTCAAAATTGTTTCTATTTTGCCCTAATGATATCGTAGCCACAATATCTTCATTATTTTAATTTGTCTAAAACCGTCATTACTACCCAAGTCAATAGAATTTGCAGTTGTAACGATGTAGTGGAACTAGGAGGGAAATGTTTTGAAAACCAAGGAAATATCGTACCCGAAATTGCACTACATTATACATACAATTACATGTACTGATAATAAAGCAACTGCCAAAACTGTTTGGATTCCAGGGTTTTTTTTCTGGATTGTTTTCAGATTAGGGAAAGTTCAATGCATTTATGTTTAGATGTTTATCCCTTTCTTTACGAGTATGGCTTTTGAAAAAGTTGAAATGCATTTAATGGAAATGAGGAATAGGTTTATTTCAACATTGGAAATTTCAACCATTTTTTGTGGCAATATGAAATCCGATTAAAAAATATCTGTTCTAAAATTACAATTCAAAATAATAATTTGAAAATAATAATTTCAACATAATCTTCATTAAATTAAACATTTTATTTGATAACTTATCAAAGAATCCATATTTATAAAGAAAACAAACACAACGCGAAAAAAGTTCCATCGAACCGTGCTACGCCTCTACAGCGAGTTAATAATTCCCCATTTAACAAAATTTCGAACTATTTTATCTGCCAATATTTGTACACCAACCTCCCACCAAGCTCCAGCAAGCTCTTGCTGAAGCTTCCAACCTTCACCGCACCAAAAGCGGACCCCGCGAAGGAGGTTGACTTTCGCACCGGAAATCTGTCATTGACATGCTTGTGTGCCCAGGGCCGGATCCGCCCGGTCAGCTGACGCGATCGGGCCGTGTCGTGTGCGTAAGGGGCAAGGAAAAACAACAATAAACATGTTCATCGCGTAAAGTGACGCCGCAAAGGTGGCCGCAGGAAGGGGGTGAAATCAAAAACTTGTTGGTCGACTTTTAAATTTTAGACGAAAGGAAGATAAATGGGTTTTAGTGCGATGTGAATTGTGAAAGGAGAGCATCTCTGATTCTCTGATTCTGATTGGATTTAGACACACTGATGATGAATCGTAATACAACAATCTGTATCATATCAGCACGGTTCAAAAATTATATTTTAAATTAGTAGTCTTAATTTTATATCATATCATATTTTATACTATGATCTTCTGACGTGTAGGTCAGCCTGTATGTTCTCTAACTCACGCGCTAGTCGTGGCACTTCGCCATCACCTTTTCGGATATTAAATGTCGTTTGGTTTGGTGTCAAGTTTAGGTAACAGGAAACTGTCCGTGGAGCCAACACCTTTCGTTGAATGTGTATGGTGTTGTTTTGGCCAAAAGTCACGTACAAACGCGCACCGTTAAGTTATTACAACACTTTTTCTTGGGTTATTCTTTTCCGAAGAATCGTAAAGCTCTTCGTGAGGCCAAAGATGCAGCATAATTGACAAAGGGAAACAATGTTTTCTAATGTCCCATGTTTACAGCTGTTGATGAACATAGAATAGACCACTAGTATCATGAACAAAAGATTATTATCGAGCGTTCAAATGCTTTTTTTTGTGGCAGAGAGCATTGTGACGATCGAACAATGTTTCAAGCGGCAAACTTTCAAGCCTACGACGACGACCACAACCACCGTTTAATTGAGTAGGCGTAGACGAGAGCGTCAATCATCGAAGGAGCCGCGCTGTGTTGGGCAACACACTGTTGATATTGTGTCGCCGACTGTGTATGGTAACAGAGACGAGACTCCACTCGCCCTGTCGAACCCTTTGACTGGCTCCCATATGTTTTCCAAACTACAGCAGCATCTACCTAAAGTCGGACACCTTAGTTTTTCACCTTAGATCTTCTAACGGGGAGCTTGTATATCATAAAGTTGTTTTTTACACTAAAATATAAAATTCAAAAATACACAAAAATAATTTAAAGCTGTACGGCCTGGCTGTCACTACGGAAATAAAAAAAAAACTCTAAAATTATAGAAAATTAATTAGAACTTTGTGTAGAAAATACCATAGGATATTACCTTTTCGCTCCACTTGAATTGAAACCAGCTTAAAGACTGCCAATATGTAAAAATAAATATCAATGTTAGGACCGCTTTGGCTAACATCTTAATATTTAATTTTGAATAATATTTCAAAATTAAATATTGAACAGTTAAATTTAAATGTCGATTCTCCAGGGACTGAAGTCTCAGGGAAAGGGGGGGAGGGGGGTTGATGGGGGGGTGGGAGTCTGTCCGTGGCTCAACAATTTGGCAGCTCCAAAAGATATCCAGAAATGTCCATTACCGTATGGTTAAATCAAGTTAAGACATAAACCACTCCTTTATATTAAAGCAAATAAATCGATATTGTTTGTATATTTAAGGTTAGACAAGTGATTTCTAACTCCTATCTAATCGGAAAAATATGTAACCGAAATTATAATTAAATTATCCCAATAAAATACTCGTTAGGTATCCAAATATAGTCTTTCATATTAACAGGGCCGATTATCTGTAAAAACCGATTATCCGGCATGACAGTTTGGAAAAGTTTCAAAATATTGGTCTAATTTTTTCTTAGAAGAGTAATCTAACCCTTGCGTGGGGAAAGTTTTACGATACAGTCTTCCAAAAATTCTCTAGTGTCCCAAAAAAGATGCTCGCAACTGTACCTATTCCATTCCCCAGAAAACGGATTTAAAGCAATGCTGCTCCGTTCCGCATGCTCCTCCATAACCGACTATGAACGACATGATGCGCCCTGCTTATCATCGATCGCTGTACAAGCCTGTATGACGCTTTACATATCAGCAGGGCGAACAGTTTGCCGTACAGCGCAACGAATCCCTTCATTGACAAGGCGCACTTGGAAGCTACTGCGTCGCAAAGAGACACACGGAAAACAGTCGAAATACGCACTTTTCTCCGCGTAACGCTTACCACGCTGGCCGGAGCGTTACGTAATGGCGTTTTTTTTCACCACAATCCCCATCCATTTCTAATGGGGGTGTGATTTTCAAAGTTTTCGATGATGTTACGATCACCCCCTCCTCTCCCCCCAAAAATGCGTAGGGTGGGCGTTTTGAGAGGTGGCAAGTGTTGGGAAGGTGCAGCTGCTGCGTCTGTTTGTTTATTTGCTTAGTTTGCTGGTCTTATCAGATGCGCGTTACGCCAGCGATGTGGGCGCTTTTTTTTTCGGGCGTTTCGTTGCTTACCATTACCGTACCGGGGTGATGCGTGTTTGTGTTTGGTGGTAAGGTTTCATAATTTAATTTTTTTAAATAAAATCAAAGCTGCTCCGTGCTCTGGATTGAGGAGATATGTGATAGTGCGAGAGCAGCGGTGTTTAATTTCCCTCCCCAACAGCGTTACGGTAGGGTGCGCTCTTGCCATGCTGGATGCGATGGGTTTTTTGGTGCATGTAATCATTGTTATCGAGCAACGTTTGCATGATCGCGGAAGCTCCGGTTACCTGGTTTGAGGTGTGATAAGTTGAGCATGATTCCCGTTGCAGCTTTGCAGCACTCCCGGCATGTAAAACCAACGAAAAGCGGGACTGGAGGCGAAGGATAAGTCGGTTCGCCCAAGTGATGCAGATTGCTACAATTATCGTAAAACTAATGGACTGCAAACAACAATTGGAAAGCATGCGCCAGCAGTCGTTTTAAGGATGAAGAATAATCTTATAGCCAGAGGTGGTTATGTTTCGGAAATAAGGTGTTTGCTAGGGTTTTGTTTGGCTGAAGAGTTCGTGGATTACGAAGCTGCCATCTGTGTTACAATTACTTTGGGTTTACTTTATAATAATTGTATTGAAAATTCCTAACATTATACTTTTATCACTAATTTGCTGATATTTAGCATGAGATTTGTGACATGCGCTTAGTGGGACCTAACTGGATTGTTCCTTCTATTCTTCAGTCCGTAAAGTTAGAAGTCTTCTAAAAAAAATTCTTTGTTTCGTGACTTTTGCTCGAGACATGAAGTTTTATGCCATGATATGCCTTTGAAGTTTGTTTTAATGGTTATATTTAGTCAATGGTTCCTTTTATTTTCATTTTTTAAACTTTTGGCTGGATTTTTAACTCGAAATCTAACGTATGAATTCAAATTTCCACTTCCACAACATTTATGGCAAATGATTCTAATTATGGCTTATTTATAGCAGCTACTACTATCAATTTAAACATTGTTTCGGGCTCATTGTTGGAACACATTAACTGTATGCAGTTAAAATGAAGAGTAAAGTGTGTTGGTTAAAAAACATTTGACAGTTTTAAACGACGTTTTATCAAAAGAAGAAATATGAAATTTATTTTTTTCCCACAAATAATTGGTTGCAATAAATCTGGCGCCTTTGCTTTACTTATTTGAGTTTATAACTCATAATTGTACACTAGAACTACCAAATGTTTTGGGTGTTTTTGATAAATTATATGCTCTTTAGTTTACACATCATTTCAAATTTTAGTGAGTTTGGAGGTCGGAGTATAGACAACATAAAATATTGTTTTTACCTTACCATTATATTTATCGAATTATCGAATGAACGTATATTGCGAACGTTACCTTACTTGCACTGTCTGTTCGATAGCGCCACAATAAATTTTGACGACTTTCGTTTGAACGGTCCACTTAACAGTGTCACATCCCAAAACGACACGATGATGTGTGTTAAATTGTACTGCAGCTGGTCTAAATCAAATCTCACTTCCTGCAACGCAGCAGCTCTCTACCCCGCTTCCCCGGTAATCTAATGTACGCCCAGCAAGTCACCCATAAACAACGTAAAAAGGGGGGGGGGGAGGTGCTTCAAATGGCCCCACAAAATGGCGCAATAACTCACTGTTGCCTATTTCCGGCGTTTGATCCGGCCGGGTGTGCAACAGGGCAGAGAAATCGATGATGCTGTGCGTGCGGTGATTTGTTTGTGTGACACATTTTAGTTAAGCGAGTATTGGTGTGAGCATAAATTGTAAGGCAAAGCAACAACTAGGGCAGCGAGTGAGTAAGCCGAAAGCGAATAGAACTGTGCTAGCCTTCCATCCAATCCTTTGTTTGCTCACTGCGGAGGATTTGTTGCGTGTGTGCCGCGACCAAATTCTTGTCCGGTTTCGCTTCAGTTCCGTCCGCGACATGTGTCTCCCTTATCAACCGGGGCAAGGTTGATGTTTTTAAGACCCACTGTCATCCACGAGCGGAGCAGCTTGGTACGGGCGGGGTAGGGAATTTTCCGCCGCAAGAAGCTTACACTGTGGGGAGTTTGTGGTTTCATCTTATCAACCAGCATCTTGTTTGAGTGTGCTCGGATTTGTTTTCGCAGCCCTTATCTGTGTTTCCCTGCGCGGGTATTTGGTTGAGCAACCGGTCACAACCTTGTCCAGTAACAGGAGAAAGCAGTGGCTTTTTATAACTGGCATAGCTTAGCGCATAGCGCTGAATGACATTTAAAGGTAAAGATTAGTTCAAGTACGTCAGCTCTATCGTTGGAGGACGATTTTTTCTTTTTAAGGAAACAAGTAAAGATTAAAATTACGCTCCAAGGTTATGAACCTCTTCAGGGAATATACTTATTTTCAGATGGTTTAAGCTATTAGGGAAAATGTTTGAAGGTATTAATTTTTGTCCAATCATTCAAACTAGTGAAAACACAGGCCCTAAGGGCAATTTTCAGTTCCAACCTCGTAAATTCATATCATGTTCGTGATCGTCAAAATAACGATGACAGTAAGGTGATTGGCAGAGTTAACTATCCCCGTACCAGCCAAATCGTGGAGTGGGAGGAAACACCCGTTGATTAACGTTTGCTCCCTTCGGGTTAGCAAGTAATCCCCAGCGCATATTGTTACCCGGTAATCGGCAGGATGGGCGTGAAATGCGAAAGAAAAAAAAATACAGGAAGCACGATGTGTAACACAAGTATGTGCCAATTCATGTAGCGCTTGTGGCATGAAAATGATGTGTCATGTCGGGAGGGCATTCACGTGCCTGCCTTCACCTGGCACGACGCGCCATTCGTCGCCTGCTGGTTGCGTGGGACGTTTGATTTTTCGGTGGGTTGGAAGATGTCGGTACGTACCTTTCACCGGGGTGAGGGAAGAAGAGACGACCTCCCCCGGTGTACAGGATGATGGCGAGCCCCAAAACGCGGTACACCTACTGCTACTCCTCCTTCTGTATCGCACCGATCATCGCCCTTAGAGGATGGCGCTAAATGTACATCAATGCCGTGGGCAGGCTCACCAACCGCCAGCAGGTTGGCGGGGTTTGGGAGCAGGCGTATTTTTCCAAATTTTCGTACGTTTCGTTAGCGTTGCGGAAAATGAAAATTCATCGGAACGCTCCTAGGCCCCACCCTGCCGGGCGTTTGCAAATGAATAATAGATCACTCCCCCACAGAAGCAGCAGCAACAGTAATGATGGGCTTTTTTTTCTTCTGCAGGTGGGTGTGGAGGGGGTGGAGGGTGGTGGGTTAAAGTTTTCTGCGGTGATGAAAATGAAAATGGTGCTCGGGCATTTTGACGCATATATTTAATCCATATTGGGTGCACCTTGGGAAAGAGTTTCCTCTCTCTCTCTCTCCCTCTGTATTTTGCAGTTGTTATCTGTGCTGCCTGTGCTGTGTATTATGTGAATTTTGCATTTTAATAATTGATTTTCTTATGCGCTGTTGCTGGAAAACAGTGGATAAGCTAATTTTAGTTTTTTTTATCAAGGTTTGTTATCAGTTTTGATGTCTTACAAATTTTATCAGTTTATACAGCGTAGCAAATGATATTAAGTGCACTTAATACTTTGCAGATTAAGCAGATATCACGAATCAACAATATGGGTAAGGGAAGAAATGGGTATTTCTTTACAAGGGTTTGTATACAAGAAACATGCCTATCGCCAAAAAATTTCTATGATAAATACATAATTGACCATTTTAGTGTAAAATATTTCTCCAAAATTTCTAACAGAATAAATTTAAAGAATAACCAAAGAAATAAACTTCCTGATGTTCGATGTAGTTGACTTTCGATTTAAAACAGATACTACAGATTAACCTCAATAGATTTTTCCATTCCAATTCCAAACAAGCTTCCAAACACTTAGTAATCTCGTGCCTTTAAAATACGGGTCGAAGTATCAATTTGTAATTTTTTTTTCTTCATATGTTAAAGTTCATGTGCAAAATAATAAATCCACTTAGTAAATTTGTTACGTTCCCCATAGACGAGGAGGGTATCTGTTCCATAAATATTCAGAGGTTATTTCGGTTCAAATTGAAAATAAGTCTCTATGTGGTACAGTCTCTCTGTGTAATAGTAAATTTTATTATATTAAAAGTAGAATGTAGCAATACGACCTGGCCGTCTCTACTGAATAAAAAAAAAGTAGAATGTATCAAGACTAATAAATTAATCTTGAATTTAAAGTTCCTTGTTATTTTTTTATCGAACCAATGTTATATTTCTGTTTATATTACCCACAGTGCTCAGTAAAAAAAATATGTTTTTAAACTTGGTTCATCGATACATCTAAACTCATCAAAAATCCTAGTGTCAAAATAATGAGTACTAAAATGAGTAATCTTAATTTAAAGCTGTACTTAATAGAATTTCCCTCACTGTACCTGCTATTCCAAAACAGCATCAGCTACGCTCTGCAAACACCGATGACCATGAGTATTGCCAGCTAAACCGTATTGATGATACATCTTCAAAAAGGGGGGTTTTCGGGGACAGCTGTGTTTCGCCCATAAAGCAACCCGGCAGGCACTGTTCACTGCCATTTGACATCATAATGTACAACCTTATCCGAGGGATCCGAGATTTTGCAGGCTCGGAAAAGGCAAGGTAACCATTTTTAGATCCAATATTTACCGCCGTAAGCACCATGATGTGTCCCCAGCCCGGGCTCTCCGACATGGCTACGCAGGGCACAGAAAGTCACGATTAGCTTGTTCCGCTCCGTTTTCTTCTTTTCGCTCATCCTGATGGTTTTATTTTTGGAAAGTCCGTGTCCTTCTGCTAGCGCTTGCTGTTGAGAGCAAGCGCACGGCAATAATGGCAAGAGAGTTTGCTGGATTATTGATCCCCCAGAGCTCTGTCGCCCGGTAGCTCGTCTACCCTCCGTGTTACAAAACCTTTGTTATGAATGCGTCACTGGCACAATAATTATAACATTCGCTCGCAAAATGTGGCAGCATTTGTCCACTAACGAGACGGACTGCTGTTACGGTACGTACAGCATTCCGATCCGGATCCTTTTCAAGTGGTCGGTTGGACCATTAGTAGAACTCGAAATGTACTCCTCTACTTCAAACCGTGGGTAGCCTATGGGTTATAGTTACCAGGGAGCAGCCAGATGACTGATGAGAACCACATCCATCCATCCCCAGCGTCCGCTAGGACTGCGTGTTCTAGAATGGAGATAATAAATATTTCCCTTTCATCGATTGATTCCCCCCGGAGGCTGGGTGAAGAGCGTGGGGAGGGGGAAGGGAGAGCACATGCTTTTGTTGGTTTTGTGCGTCATCATGGTTCGATGAAAGATGTGTCATGGAAGCTGGGAGGAATCCGTACCGAAAAGGTGAACGGCATCGCCCAACAGAGTGTTCGTTTTTTTTGCGTTCCTCTCGAGTGGAGCTTTCGCAATAACGATCAAGATGTAGAATCATTTCGGATCCTTAAAATCTCACATTATAAATGGAGAAATGTGACTGCTACTGGATGCTGGTGGAATGCGCGAGTGTCATTTATTTTTGAAGGACATCTAATGTCCCCTTTTGGCGTTTGGAGGAGCTAGAAGAGGACTTCAACCGTGGAACCATTGCCCTTTCCGGTGAAGTACGGAATGTTCTGGAAGCTGTTTTTGTCGTCCGCAGGCAACGCGGTCTGGGTGAAGATTATCCATTCATTATTCATTCGTCATGGTGCAGTTTCGTATGTAAAGTATAATAATATTGATTTTGAGCAACCAGCTTAAGCTCTAACAGCTGATTGCTGAGCATTGTCAAAGCCAAACAAAGGTATTTTTCTTTTTCAAAATTGTTGGAGAGAATAATTTTGCTTTCATTGTCTCACTGGAATGTGGCAGATAAAAGTATTCTCTCCCTTAAACTAACACTTGATAGCACTTTGGGAGGAAGGAGCTTGACGCAAAAAATCTCTACCCAGACCAATCGCGGGCTAGGAATGAGTGGAAACTACTATCATCGTCTGCCACCCATCCTTAAAACGCCAGTCAGTAAACGCACTGTAAAGCGACAGAAGTTGCTCTTCTGCCAGACGGCGCGCTGGTGCCACGTAATTCGTACGCGTTCGCGAAAGCGCAAGCAACAGCAGAAGCATGAATGGAAACGTTATTCCTTCTGTTCGCAGCCGCTGCTTCCATCACTTATCATTCTTAGCATAAGCTTTGGCTGATATTTCTTCATCCCCGCAGCCGGCAAAGGGATGGCAGCGCTGGTTTTGTATGAGCAGCTGGTGCTACACAAACGCCACCCACTTAAAAAGCCACCCGGTTTGGGGAACGAAAGAAAAAAACTGTGAATAAATGTATGGTCCTTCTTTTTTGTTGTGTGCCTTTAAATGCGATTTGCTTTTTTTCGGCAGTTGTTGTACGCGGTTTTAGTTTCTGTTGTAAAGCTTGCAAGGAGGAGGATAAAGTTTTCTGGTGCTCGAATATCACACCCTCCGTTTAGTGTTGTTATTATACTTTTGCACTTGTGCACTAATGTGTAATTTGTGGCACTGGTGTTTAGAGAAGGCGCTTATCTAAATACTAATGTTTCCCGTTTTATTTGGGGAGTAGTTTTGTTTTTTTAAGTGATTTTAAATGTGTCTAAAGTGTTGAATATTAAACTCGACTAGAATCTTCATAATTATTTTAGCTTTTGTTTGTTTGTTCTTCATTCTCCTTAAACCATAACACGTAGAAAGTCCTTAGGAAAGAAACGTAGGGGTAAAATTAAGGTTGATTTGTTATCAAATCCCAGTGTTCGTACCTAAGCTGTTTATAAAAAGGAGTTAAAATAGACATATCAATAAGAATATTAGTGACAATATAAATATTTCTTCTTTACTTAACAATGATCCGTTCACGACATACGACATAATTTTTATGCTTTATTCAACTGTATTTCTACGTTGGAAACAAACAGTGTATTTGGTTTTTGATAATAATTTATCATGTTACTAGATTTATTCTTTATATTTAAAAAACTAGTATGACCTGGCCGATTCTACGCAAAATAAATTAAAAAGTCTTTACAAATCGTCAAATCAGTATTTATTGTATTGCTTTTTTTTCTATTCATTTTTTTCTTTTATTCTATTATTTTTCTATTTTTTCTATTGCTCAAAGAATTATTCGGATGAATTTGATTTTAATTATCATAAACTTTGCACCTATATAGACACTTCTTATTTTTATTGGTATATTATGTACTGATATTCGCTATACGATTATTTTAGGCTGTACAAAAACGAGTAGTTAAATCCTTCTCAATATATAGCAAGATCTTTCAATTTCCAACAATTTAAATATCATTGCTGAAACAACTAAAATCGCCCACAATGGTGTCTGTTTGTGTAAGCTTTTAACAAAAAACTATAGAAAAAAAGCAAACCAAATAAAACCCATTGTTCGAAACTGTAGACTAGAGACACCTCAGATTGAACAAGGCAAGGGCTGATACATCTTCAAACATACAGCCTACTACGCCACTACTCTGGCGGTGTCTATTTCGCTGTACCGCGACAGTGTTCAAATATTTCGCGACTGATAGGGGAGCAATGATCGTCACGCTGATCGGTGGATGGGTGGTACGCACTTAACGCGTGTGTAAGCCCACCGACCATTACGGCACAAGAACAGTGTCCACAGCAGTACACCGTGACACACTTGTCACACTGGAGCTGCTGCCGGTCTAACCACTGTTGTTTTTTTTTGTGTTGCTTTTCCGCCTGTTTGTGCAATACGGTTGATTGTTCATGGCGCGGGTTTATACTTCTTCTGGTGTGTGCCGTTGCGATTATCTCCTTCCGAGTGTAGTGTGCTGTTGCTTCCATTCCGTGTGATAGCCAGCGCTCTGTGAACGTGTGACTCACTGACAGTGGCGGCCGGGCTGTTAGATTTCTCCGCGTGTAATTAGCGTGCCGTGTGGGGAGGGCGAAAAGCGAGTAGGAAACATGTGCAAATTATTTTGTAAACATACTGCTCGAACATAGGCAATGATTGTTTTCAGCGGTTTTGTGGCCACCATGTCCGTACGTCGGTGCGTGGGTTTTTTTTTTACATTTAATGTGTGTTTGGCGGATTTATACAGTACACTTCGGGGTCCAATTGCCGCTAACCTAATTTAGCGTTTAATTTACTCTGTTACGCATGTTTAAACATTTTCTTACCAGGCAAAAGCTTGAGCATTCTCAATCATTTATAAGCTTTTGACTGATATGTTTATGTTAAAAATTGACAGTTTTATCGCTTGTGTATCTCTTACGTCTTGTACCCATAACTTCGCAAAGGTAAAACTTTCTCTCGTGGTTATTTAATTGATATTTAATAAGACACACCGCCGCAAACTTTTTCGCATATTTATGAGTTGGATGTTCCAAAAGCATGCGTCGTGACATACACGACATACAGCTTTCTGACAATGACCTCATCACCAATGGAACTGCAAGAAGGGTTATAATTGAAATGTTTACATAGCTTTATTTATTTGTGTTAAATAGTATTTGCCTTCTCTATCTTTGGTTTTTATTTCGACATTTTTTTTTCTACCGGTTATGAAATTGTATTTGAACAGTTTGAGGCATTCCAAAGCTGGCGATGCTACCTTCTTGCTTGGTTGGTTTTTGTTGAAAGACTATTATTAAAATGGCCTTTGCAGTTTGTGTACAAAACCCTTTACTGGTTTCTTAACAGCTTTTACTTTCTCTTAGTTTATTAGTTTTCTATATTCAATTATGGATGGGATTTATTCCTTGTTTTAGTGGTAATTTTAAGCTTTATTTAAACGAATTGCTTTGTGGAGCATTAAATTAAAAGTTTGAAAAAACTTTGTACTGAAATAGTGTAAATTCTAATCCTAAGATTGCAAAATTAATGTACAACATTCTAATTTACCCAAACGATCGGAATCCACTACCGTCAATCGATACACTCGAATTGGAACACTTTACTTTGAACTCGAACCACGATAGCGACAAACCGGATGAGAAACCTTAAAAACTCTTCCACTCTTCTCCTCTCGGAGACCTCAAAGCCGTTTGCAAGTCGCTGCCGGTTTGAATTTTAATTTTTCCTTCCATTATGTAAAGCCTCCGATGCCCTCTTCTCTCCTCCCCCGAATGCTGCTCTTGCGCCGTAACGTCGTGCTCGGTGTTGCCGAACGCCGGCCAATATCTGGCCAACCGTCCACAGCGCTTACCGGGCCAGCCAGCCCACCAGGTTTGCTTTCTCAAGTGACGAAATCACGAGGCGCTCGATCGACGAGTCCACAAACAAGCTCAACGGTACGAAAAGGCACACATTACTGTTGTATCGAATCGACGCTGGTGGGGAAAGGGGGTGAGGGGGGGGGGGGTATTAGTGCTTATGGTGTAGTTCCGGATGGGACGAGTAATCGCCCTACTCTCGTCGTTAGCCGTCGTTGATAATGAGTTATGGAGGTTGGGGCAGGGACGGTGTTAAGGGTGGAAAAATCAGACTGTGATGAAATGAAATGAGATGGATTTAGACCACTATTAGGTAACAGCGGAAGAAAGTAACGTTTTAGCAGACAAACGATATCTTGCTTCAATCACGTGTGGTGCTAGCTTGTTGCGCTTAACTTGATTCGATTATTGTCACTGTCGCATTTCAATGATATTAAATAGACAGAAGGAGCTAAAGGTTGTAAGACGGCTCCCCACTTCTCAAGGGAAGGATGGAAGTGTGCGTGCCGTTAAATCGTGCTCACGAAATCATGACTTTCGATCAGGCAGCAGGCGGAAATCATTAGTCAACAATGTTGGACTGCTGATGCAGTCACCTCCAGTGACCTTTTCTTGAACTGGAAACCGTTAAGTCGTGAGTATCGTTTACTCCCGCGAGGGTTTGCTGGGTTTTGGAAATTGAAAAATGATTTAAATTAGTTGATGAAATTTCGTTGAAAAAGTTATCGAAGTCCATCTGAAAGATAGAGGGGGAAAATCTGGAATGTTTAGTGATGCTTAATAGCATTGAAATTTGAGAACGTTTGTGGCCTCAATACTTTTAGTTAAAATCAATATTATAAATTATTTAATTTAAAAATAAATTTACAAAAAAAGTTCGTTCACTATTTTTAAGCTGAAATATGAATCCCAAATTTATTTTTGTCTTATTACCAATTCAGTACTGCATTCCCAAAGAACGTCATTGATTGTTGGTACACACAGTAAATACAAAACGCTTTCTCCAATCTTAACTCAATTTGTAACACGAAGGTCATGTAGTATGACGTGCACTGCTCATGCAAGAGTAACATTTAAGAACCAGACACACTACTACGGTATAACCTTTTCCTGCTCGGTCCAGTTGATTGCGGATGGATAAACAAAGCACGTTCCAGCAATCGGGTGACAGGTTGAAGTGGCGCTGAAAAGCAATCGTCGTAGTTTCTTTGCGCGTACATTAATGTAAAGGTTGACCCACACCTTCGCGCAGTTCTAATGGATTGCTTGCGCAAAAGGTCAGGTTTGGGCAACATATTTGCGTGGGAGTTCCAATTGAATGGGAAATCTTTCAAGAACTTCAACGATTCAATTCCATTAAAAATAAGAATTGGGTTTTGTAGTAGGGTTGTAAGACGTGCAAACTATCCAACCTACGCCGTTTCAGTCATTCACTTTTATACCAATTCTTCCCATCTCATCCTACATCTCTTTATCGATGTAAAGTTGAAGCTTTTCCGTTCAGCTCAAGAATCGAAGGGAACTTTTGCTACGTCCTTAGAAAACGTTCTTGCTAGATGAGAATATTTTTAGCATCCCCTTTTCATCATTCTAGCGCAAAAAGGGATGCGTTCTTTCATCTTGCAAACTGAGTTAACCTTCATTTCCCCTCGCACCTGGCTCCAAGCGCTCCGGCCGGCTCGTAAGTGGAGCACAGTTACGCACAAACTTTGCAGGCGCTTTTCGGGCACCCCACATCCCACCAAAGCCCAGGAAGGATTGTGGGGGGGGGGGGGGGGGAGGGGGTGACTGAATCCTTTTATTTACGTTTGTGTGCGCGGGTTTTGTTGCTTTCTGCCGTTCGATTCATTCAACCGTTCTCTTTACCGATGCAGCGACGCGTATCTGCAGAGAAATGGTTACGTACGGCTGGTGGGCCGGCACTTGGCCAAAACCCTCCCAAACACAAACACACTGGCAATGCTGGCAGGCAACCCCCCCCCCCCCCTCGGGTTTTGCCTGTAAATTGTTAATAGCTAATTGCCATCGTTTCGGAACTGTGCGTTTCGATTAATTTATACGTGATTCAATTTGTCTTCCTTCGGTTGCAGGGGGGGCTGTGGTGAAAAAATGGCAATTAATTACGTCAAAAAATGGTAGTACTACTCCTCCTGCGCCTACCTGAATGCCCCTCGAGTGTGTGTGTATACCGAGTGCCGTTGGGAGGCTAATGTTACAACTGTTTTTTTGATAACACAATTGGAGTGTTACGCAATGTTTGCTTCAACACAGAGAGCAGCGTACGGACATTGGTGGAATTGTATTGCATCACTGTTTTGGCAGTGTGAGCTAAGAATTTGCAAAATTGATGATCGTTTGTTCAACATCCTGAAATTTATCAATTTTTTTCTGCATACAGATATTTAATACGATTTTTCAAAATTTTTATAAAGATGTGCTAATTAATACACCCGAACGTATTAGTTCAATTATGTATCTCCATTTAAAGCTCACCGATGCTCTGGATTGCTATTACTAGTTTCTTCCTCCAATAGAGAGGTCACATTAATCTAGCTTACTTAGTGGAATAGACCGGGTGTGCGGTTGGGCCCCCTATTGCATGCACTCAATTCCTAAAAGGCAACCCCACGTTGGATGCTGCCCGTCTTTGTCTGGCTGTGGACCAACCAGGCTCGGTACTCCACTCTTGCGGCATACTTTAATTAAAACTAATTGCTCAGTACATCGTTTTCCCCATCGCCGTTGTGTTCGTTATCGAGTTAGCAGATCTGCGGCGGATGTCTTAAGATTTCTTGGGAGTGAGGCACTCCGGTTAAAAAAGGGCTTGCAGGGGGAACGCACACAGCAAGCATCGTAAATTGAACAACGGCCTTAACGCGACGAACAACGATCGGTAAACGATCCCATGGCTCGGCTGGGTGGGTCAGGGTAAGGGTTTGCTCTACTGAGATGGTTAAAGTGAAAATTGCTATTGACCTAGATTAAATTATATTTTTCTTTGAAAAACAAACAACATAAAATACGATTATGTGTAGTTCATTTGAATTTGCTTTCAGTGTAATATTGAATGCATGTAGTAATGTAAAAAAATATTAAAAAAAGTGTTTAAGACCATTTTTCTAGGTTCTTTGTTTCTTTCTCTTAGTTTCGGTGTGTTCAAGTTCTTTGTCAACCTGGCAGTATAAACAATCCTCTGTGGCGCCAAGTGTCACATTCTACACAAATGTAAACAATTAAATAAAGCAACAAAATGCCGAAAATCATCTTTACAGGGTTTGTTTGTCACTTTTTGGTCTGAACCGGATTATTACTAGACACATTTTGATTGCTGTCATGTTTCAATTTTATTTTTGGTTTGACACTTGGGTACGTCATCAGAGCTGAAATTAAACGCGGGAGTCCAAAATTTATGATGAACGAACAGAATTATTTGACTGCATTTGAAATATGTTTTATTGTTAAACAATAAAGATGTTCAATTTTACTGGTGACTTGTTGTACAGCGCTGTATAGAAGATAAATATAAAAATATTTTTTTGTGACACAAACATGTTGATGCACTCTTTGAATGGAAAGCTGTTGCGCTAACCCTGTAATTTTTTTTAAAAGGTATTACCTACAAGTGACATTTTCAATTTCTGTAAAGCTTCCTTTTTAATCGCCGAATGTCATTTAATAACAACTCTTTTGCATCGTTTCGGTCTGACGGTTGGCTGTGCCGAATTTTCTTTCACTCACTTCTGTCCAACCACACGAAGCGAAGCTGTGTGGAGCGGCCACCTGTGAGCGACACTCTTCTTGTCTCCCCCATTTTGGAAGGACTTTCGAAGGACGAATGAAAATAGCGCTCCGCAATGATCATTTTTGGTGCGTGTTAGGGAGAAAATTCTTATCCAATCTTGCAACAGAAAAAAAAACACGTGCCATTAGCGTGTTATTCCACCGCCTTTTCCTCTCCCAATGGCAGTGCAAAGTTGTGCTGTCAATAATTGTTCATAAATAGATCTTGTTTTATTAACTTCCACTTTTTTTCAGGAATACGAAAAAAAAACAAACGTCTTGTGAAAAGATGTCTGTAGTTCGATGTCGGTCCTCGTACTGACGCTTTGCAGCGTGGCGTCGCAGGGGTAGACGCTGTTTTTCTTTTCGCTTCTTTCGAGCATCTCGCGAATCGCTCGCATACCACCAACGGGCCCAATTTTGGTTGAAATTTTCGCACAATATTAAACATCTATGCGAGTTGCGACCGGATTGGAGCAGAGGCGGACGGACGGCCCGAGTTTGCTCGGCCTCAAGCAGCGTGCCACGTTTATTGGATTGATGTATTGCGTCAAAGCATCAGCCATTTCCATTCGCCCCGGTGCGCACGGCAGCACACTGATTGACAAGCGCGTCCATACAAGCACCCATGGGCACCGGTGGGGTGGGGTGGAGAGTAGCTACCTTTTGTCGTATCTACTTCATTTTGCCGTGAGTTTTCCCGATCCGTGTATTTCGGGCAGTTTTTCCATCTACACTTTTGCTTCTTACGTTTCATTTCCATGGTGGTGGTGCCATGAATTGCTGTTAGTGGTTACGTGGACAATCGGCTGACGAGGAGTGGGTGGTTGAATCTTTTTTTAATGTTTGCAGATCTGAATTCGTGGTGCGTATACGCGTTTACACGCGATCATAAAAATTCCGATTGAAGTCTCTGCTATGATTATTGTGCCGTTGGTGCAAAAGATGGCGACAAAAGTAGGTCTACTCCTTTGTTTTTTTTCACCAAAATGTACATTTATAATAACCTTTTTTCGTGAAAATGAAAAAGTTTTGTAACGGAATTTTAAGCCCTGCTTAGATTTTTTTTTTATTTGATAAAAATATATAAAAAAAATCAGAAAAATTATACTTTGTAAATTGGAGCTACAACAATAATACTTAAATAGACTTTTTGGAGTTGCTGACCATGTGTTATTCTAACGACATGTCCAGTTCTTCAGATTCGATACCCTGGTTTTTTTCTAGTGGCTTTGTATAAACACAGGGCGAAGAGTATTGTAACTATGCGTATTCAATTCAATAATGAGAACTCCGAATTTGGGTCGATCTATACAGTTTGCATGAATATTATTTTTGTGTGTTTTTTGTGTTTTGTGTTTTTTTGTGTGTGTGTTTGTTTTGTGTGTGTTTTTTGTTTTTCATTGTGAGGTCTTTTTTCATGTATTTTGTTTTTCATTTTTTATCAACTGGTTATTCCTGTACCCTTTCAACTTTATCAAAAATGACTTCAATCAGTTGAATTTCCGTGTAAACTCAACGCCGGAAAGCACCCGAGCAAACATCAAACACTTATCAAATTAATGTTTCAGCTTACTACAGTGCGCCGTATGACTAGAGCGAATCCGTACAGTTCTCTGAAGTTAGAATTTACATATTGCTATTGTCAAACACGTGCACACACACACACACATGCGGGATCAAAGTGATGACCGCGCGTCGTCGTTCTTTTCCCAATATTTTGATAGACGTTTCCATTTCGTTTCCTCGCCCCAGGGAAAGGATCATATTAATGGTCGAACATGAATAAGGAATGAAATGGGGTTTTAACAGTGCTCGTTCGGGACGGGTGAGCTACTGTCACGCACCAAGCATGTACTGTGACAAACAGATTGTAGCGCAAAAAGCACGATCCAATAACGCAGCACCAGATGGGGCCCTGTTCCTGAACATATGGTGAATTGATGCGTTGGGAGTTTTTGGGCCGGTTGCGTGAGAGGAGATGACACCATGAGCGTTGCAAAATAAATAAACCATAATCAATCAACTGGAGCCATCGCTAGAGTACGCTCTGACAGGTGTTTCGCGTCATGCATATGAAAAGAATAATTGTTCGATAATGCGCATTGTCTGAAGTAATTCATACTACTTTAAAAAAAAAAATAAACTCATCTGAAGCACCGACCATATTAGAAATATTGGTCTATCTTTAATATGAAAAAGAGGAATACATTGATTAGTACAGAAAGGAAATTGTACTGCTTACTCGCACTCCTCACCACATTCCTCGGCACTCTTTAGAAATTCCAAACAGCACACAGCCTTTCCATCAAGTGTCATCAATTTGCCAACTTTCCCGCCAAAACGGGCAATCCTGGTCTGACGAAGAGTGTCTTCCATAATGGAACGCCACAAGCGGAATTGATATTTTGGCACGCTGTGCTCGTTCGATAACACTATTACAAATAAGTCTTGCGACTAGCACTTTCTCTACAATGTGTCAATTCCGTACAGGAGGAATCAAATTTTGAACAAGCAAACGAGGTAATCGTAGACGTCCATCAATGTTTCATTTTTCGAGTGTACGAACTACCGGAACGTAATTTCATACCACTAGATGTAGCAAACAATTCATACGGTAGTGTTTTGAACACTTACTGCACAAGTTGGTAGGGTGGCAGGAAGGTGGATTTTGGGGAGAGGCACGTACAGGTTAAAAGGGACCAAGCTGCGGTAAATTGGTACAAATCAATACTCGCACAGACCGGCAACCGAAGGTGTGCGCTATAATCCACTTACTTTCTTTCGTCCTTAGTACAAAAAGGGGGCGAATAAGTAAAAGCTGTGTACAGAGTTTGGAGCCGAGTGGAAAGAACCAGGCAATCGGTTTTATTGATTCGCGGCAGTGTGCATGGTACGTCTGTCATTGAAAATGAATGAGCATGTTCATTATTCAAATGCTTTTGGTAACCTTGAGGGAAGGTAAAGCGTTTTCAGCAAGGTTGGCTAGAAGACGGTTTTATCGCATAGTATCAATTAGCATGTACACGGTTTTTCTAATGCGTCTATTTTACTTTCGTTGATATGAGCAAGGTACGGAATTAGTGCGCAATAATGTCTTAAGACAGAACTAGTATAGTAAGAGTAGTTAGATGCAATTCAATATTCATTTATCTCAAACTCTAGAAAATCGGCTTAACATATTGACCCAATTATGCAAATTCTGTGTATGAGAGGCGGCAGCTGTCCGAATGGGATTCGATACGACGTCGAGCCATTTGACAGGCCTACGACGTTACCACTAGACCATCGAACCAGCCGCAAGGAGAGGGCTTAAAGAATCAATAAATGGATCAAACAAAATAAACCAAGAAATGAAACTATTCCTCACTCACATATAAATTAAGAAAATAAAACAGTACAATCAGACCAGAAAATAAACAGTGATAGTATAAGAGGGCTTCAATTTAACTGTCGGATTTACAGTTGACAGTTTTAAAATATAATCTCTTTTCCCATTTGCTTTTTTTATCATATTAACTTCAGCAGTTTCGCAAAATGGGTCACCATTCTCTGCAACACGTTCTGCAAAAAAAAATCAGCAAAACGATCTGAAAGAAGCAAATATAGCAACAGTAGAAAATGTCATAAAACGTTTATGAAATTTTATGATACGACGTGGCTAACGGTGAAAATTAGTGAAAATACTACTCCGCAATAATCAAGCCGTGTCGTCGACGGTGGCCCCACTGGAAATGGGTTAGCGGAGCGTGGGGAAGAACGAGCGGGCTTAAGCATTTGTTGAACCACCTGTTTTTTTAAGATTCCGAGGTGTAAATGGCACCACCATCACCCGGCGATACCAGTCCGGTCTGTAAGTGCCATTTGAGCTTTGCTTTTGCTGCTGCGTACAGCTTCCCATTCTTATTTAGTTCACTATCGGTCGGTTGGTATCTGTTACGCGTTTGAAAATATGACACTCGCCGACAGAGTATCGTGACATTTTCTCATCAAGCCAACCGCCATCACGGGAATTGGATCGCACGGTCTGGCGGGGAGGATCGGGCATCAAGCGAAGCTCAAGAGAAGCATTATGTTTCCCTTTACATTGTGACCGGTTTTTCTCACACCCTTTATAATGGTGGTGGCTTAGGCAAAAAAAATAAACAGAACTCCCTTGCAGCAATTGAGAGCATTTCAAGACTTTAAGACACTATTTCGCTTAAGCGCTGCATCCGTTTCCTTTGCGTTTGGACTAAAATCAGTTTTCTCATTTTCTTTTTGCAGGAACCCGACAAACCAGCATCACCCAAATCGTCACCCGGCAACAGCTTCTGCTTCGCGTGTTTAACCTTGAGCGGCCTTTCGAAACATTAACGCAGGTAAACCGGCTTTACTCTACCGTGCGCCACAAGCTCAAGGTGAGCCGAGAGTTGCTTTCCCAAAAAGAAACTTCCTCCCACTACGGTCGCAACGCTCGCACAGCGCAACAGCTCAATCAGTGCGCATTGTGCACTGTGAACGAAAATAAAATATGTCGCCTCCGGGCGGCGTGTGGGCTCATTCACCTTTTCCATGCGTCACCGCTTGACGCTAGGGTTGGGAAAATGCCAAAATTTTGGAACGGAACGGAACTAGGTTCTTGTGGGGAAGCAAACGGAACGCTTAATGCTGCACGTCTCGTGTAAAAATTCTGAGACTTGTATTATGAAAATAATGTTTTAGCTGCGCAATAATTGTGCACAATAAGGTTGCAAGTTTGTTTGCATTTTAACTTTTAACAGAACAGAACAGAAACTTATTTTAGAGTACTGTCGTTTTGATTTGTTTTGTACATGTTTACCACTGTAAACTGTTAACAAATATCATCTATTCTAATAGAAATTGTATGAAAAAATGATTGATTTTCAATGCTTATTCCTTTTACTGTATCATCTTTTCTTGCTGGAAGCTGTCTTTTATGTTTAAATGTTCTAGTCGAGTGCTTCTATAAAGCAACAACGTTGTCTGTGAAGTGTTGTGTATGCTGTGATTGCGTTATCAATGGAGAACGTTGTCTTAGTTGTGATATGCTTTCGAAAACAGCTGATGGAGTTGGTTTGTTCTATTATGTGATACTTTTGGGTAAAACTTTGCTATACTTGCCAGAAGAAGTAAAACAAACCCTTTAACCTTGTGTCATTAATGACTCATTTTTTTCATTTTACTAATATGTAGTAGTATTTTTGTAATTAAAGATTGTAGGGCATGGAGTGTCTACAAAGCATTTTTCCTATAAAAAATAAATTTATTACCTTATTTCTATCTTGAAAGGCACAGGTCCAATCAAGGAGTGGGGCGTACTTCCATCACTGATTGACGACTTCGAGCATGTTTTGTTGTATTTTTTTTTTCGTTGGATTAAACGACGCCCTAACACGGTTCACACGTAAAGCTAAAGATATTAGATTACTGGGAGTATCGCATTTGTTTTCGATCCCCTGCAAAATAAAAACATGCTACCTGCATACTACACCATTCGTGTGCAATTAGCCGTAAGTGTATGGGCTTGTCTGCTATCTGTTTAAGGAAATGCCAACCATGGGTAGCGTTAGTGCAATGCAGGCAACGTTTACTTCGTGCAACAAAAAGGCGGCTTCGGCAAAGGTTCGCGGCGCCAAACATGCATCCCTTTTGCGATGGCAAGCGTTGTATTAATTACGGAGGCATGTAATGTGCACTGGATGGATTAGTCATCGTCGAAAGCAATAAAAATCCACTCGCTTTACCGAACAAATCGACACATCATTTGTCAGGTGTAAGGGATATTTAACTGTAGGGTTATATTGTATTTTATTTTAATGTTGTTTTTCAGACATTTTTTCCAAACTCAAATTTCCAACGGTTTCATTAAAACATTAAAACTCTCATTATTCCAAAGAATTGTTTTCGAATATAATTTTCTGTTAAAAAATCAAGGCAGCATTTCATGTTAAGTGCAACCGTGTGGTAACCTTCCATATGCATTTATTTTACACTTTCCTGCACGATCACCTAAAAGTCCCTTGGATGAGTCATGCGAAGGCAACGTCTCTGCAAAATGGGAGGCTCTAAGTAACGTTGCCTTTGCCCTTCTGTTGCCGCAAACCTTGGCGCCACGTTGATACAGTAACGTCTCGGGATTTGTATTTCCTCGCCATTCCCCTTGCCAATTTATTTACATGAGCCATAGACTCACTGCGATGGGGTGGCTCTTTGTTTTAGAGATTTTAGCATAAAAACCATCCACACACAGGACTGATGGACAGGACAATCGTTTTAGCTTTGTCAAATGTCGGCTTAAGCAAGCGAGGCAATGAAGTAGAATTTATGCCAGTGCAACAGATGAATCGTCACTGTAGAAGATGTGGGTACGATAACCGCTAGATAACCAAATATAAGCTGTGTATTAATGGGACAGGAGTGAGTCATTGCAGTTCGGTGGTACACAAATTAAGAGCGACTCTACTCCGTCAGTATATTATACCAAATGAAAATTTTCTATACATTGTTTTTTATTATTTAAGGACTTGTTTTTCTGCACAAAAACAAACAACCTTGTAGCATACTTTTTAGTCAACCCTGGCTTGGAAGGCCAACCTGCCATACCGTTTGCGTTTAGTGCGCTATCGTGCACTTGGCGTAGCGATAAGGCGGAATGCAAATGGGGCATCGTTGAGTCGTTAAACAATTTGCGTGTCGTCGTTTTACGATCCGGTCGGCGTCGTCGGGATGGGGTGGGATGCCAAATCCGTGCAAAATACAAAGCGGGAACGATCCGTGGCCGTAAATCCATGCTTAAAATATCGCAGGCGTTCACCTGTTACTAATGCATCAAGCAATTGAGTGATGGCTATCGCCGTACCACTCTACACAACATATGTTGTTGGTTGAATATTGTTGTATTTTATAACGAATTTTAATTTAGATCTATTCTGTTTAATACTGTATTAAATAGATAATTAAATTAGTTAACGCTTCCTGCCTCAGCGTGTATCACTTCCGGCTGTCTTGTGGTACAAATCTACCGTTTGCTGCTATTTTTATGCCACTTATATTTGGACCATACCTGCCAATTACTTTCGCCTGTCGAACAACAGCACCACAGCACCACTGGTGGCGGTTATAAGCGAGAGAGGGAGAGTGGCGTCCGGTAATACCTAAGCCAAGCTAATTAATTATCTCCCTCCCCTGGCAACGATGGGAATTAAGAAATTAAATTCGGTTCTGTCAAATTTCGAAACGAACCAATTTAATTGTACCGCGAAGTTTGCGAACATTTGCGGCCCGGAATTGATGTCGCGCGAAACGGAGTGACACCGTCGGGATGGATGGTTGGATTATGATTTATGAAAGCACTCAAGTCATCGCTCGCCCCGCGTAGTAAGGAAGCGGAGAAGATGTGTTTAATTTAGCTATCTAAATTGCAATTTCATGTCATTCAATTTAACAACTCAAAATGAGCCTACTTTTGTAGAGGAAAATGTTACTTTCATTATTTAATGTTTTAAGCTGCTCCTTACCATTTATTTAAAAGCCCTTTCCGTAATGTTGGTTTCCATGCATACTTTCTCAAGCTCATCTTTGTTTGTTTCGAATGCTTCTCTGTGGTCGTGGCATTCTGTAATCTGATTAGCCGTGGGTGTCTTGCTCCGTCCGTTGTATGCTAATCGTCACAACCGTTACCAATATGCACACTCATAGCGTACGAATCGTTCGAGGTCAAGCAGGCTCAGTTCGCCGACTTGCACGACCGATGATCGACGGGACGGGATGACGTGCGAAAGTGGAGCGAGAAGAAATGGGTGCAAGCCAGGTGATGCTGCGCTCTCCCCCGTACCGTACCGACTCTTAGCTAGACCGTTCGCATACAATCAGCAGCATATGCACCGTTCCTGCGGGGGGTTCGGCTGTCGAGAGTGCAGCAGCACGTTGAACAAAAGGCAACGCTTGTGCCGCGCGGCCGCCCGGCGATAATGAATGCACGCGCACGCACGCACAGTGTGATCGGGGAGGCTGATAGGGGTGGGCCGGTTCGGTGTCGTTGCACTTGTCGGTGCAATGATTCTGTGCCTGACGTTGCCAGCTGTTTGAGCCAGCTGTAGTTGTAGTTGCGAAACGAGATGAAGTGCATGGTGTCGCGTAGTTTTGAAAGATTGATTTTAAAAAGAGTTACGTAAAGAGTTTAGATTTCTTGGTGTTGAACATTAACTATTGAAACCCACAAACCGTAAGCATCATGCATCGTAAATGGCATTAAAAGAAATTTTTAAACTCCATTTTTTAAACTGCAAAACGGTAACACTTGTGAGCATAATGCAGACGGAGCCATACATGAGCTAAAAAATTTATAAATTCACTGCAGAGAGTGCCTTGTCGGTCCTCTGTTACCCTTGTCTCGCATGCGCTCTAATGAAGCAATGTCACGATTAAAAGTTTTAATTAGTATGAGCCCCCGGAGTGTTGCATTCCCCGGAGGCTTAATTCCACCGCATTATCATTATGTGAATCCTTCAAATTATATCTTCCTCGCACCAGCCGGATGTGTAGAGCGATGCGCCAGCAAAGCTAACCAGAAAGGAGATGAGCGGACCGGGTGCGACCGAGCGAGACCATTTAATCCTTACAACGATAAAGTAAATTATAGCTCTCCCCCACTTCAGGCTCCAGAGTGTACCCTGTAAAATCCTTTATGCTTCAATGCTGTGGGGTTTTTTTATTTGAGACAGCACAACCGTGCGTGCATAATGTAGCGAGAGCATATTTTTGCATGAACCGAATGACTCGACTCGTGTTGAAATTATGGTTGAGCTGTGGTTTTGAGATTTGTTGCATTCGTTCAGATTTGTTGGTTTTCATTTTTCAAGCTACCGCAGATTCTTGTTTTTTTTTTCGTCCCATAACGAACCGAAAACAGTTTGATAAATCACACAAAAATGGTCATCGTTTTGCGCTGCGGGATGCTGAATTTGATTTATTTTGCTGTTGTGGAAGTATCTAATGGTGGAATAACGTACATTGGAATTGGGCTGATTGGAACGCTGCATTCCAGTGGAGTTTTCGGGGAAGAAATCAAAGGGCTTAATACGTTTGATATCGATTTCCTGGAAGCAAACAATTGAGATTCCTTTTTATGATGGTTGGGTGAGAAATTTTTTTGTAAAACTTTTATAACGATTACAACGAAACCGATAAATAAGCTTTTCAAGTGTTGTGTTACAAAGGGTTAGCGATTTGTTGGATGGTAGCAGAAAGATGTTTCGCACAACAAAGACTGTTGAAACGTTGGCATGGGTGAGCCATATTCACCGATATTCGATTTTTGGAGATTTAAGTTGACCGAAGACCAATTATGCTCAGTATGCCATGCTATCCTTCATCTTCTTTTTTATTTCTCTTTCACTAGAAAGATCCTTCTCCTTCTTAATAAAGAACAAAAAAACTTCATCGCGAACATGATGATAGGATAGTTCTTGAACACTTTCGACAAAATCGATCATTCTAGCCTTAGTGCTATGATCCTGTCCGTTCTCAGAAAATTTAAATGTTACTCGTACTCAGGATTTTGACCAAAAGTTGCATTACACGTGTTTTTTTACATCTCTTGCCAATTGTTGGATGAATTTGCCTATATGCTTAAAAAAGTAATGTTAAACTTTTCTGTCGAATTATGCGGTTATCTCACATCTCAGTTTTTAAATTTAGAGAATGATTTCATTAATTTTATATGATTTCTTTTGTTAGATTTTTATTCTTATATATTCAAGGTTGTTTTCGAAATGTATTATTCTAACTTTAAATAATGATATAAAAACACAGCATGTTTGAAAAAGGTCGGCTATAAATCATCACTTCTAAGAATGTTTAGCTCCAAAACAGAAGACGTGAGCAAACTACGAAACGTCAACTAGCACTAGCATTTATATGCAGCGTCGGTGTGCATCTGTCGTCGCTAGAACTTTTCACCGTCGACAGGACCTACCCTACATAGTAGCAAACAGTGAATGACAACACAGCTTCTTAGTAAGGGAAATTTCTTTTTTGACAAATCTAGTTTTCTAGATGCGCCACTTTTTACCTGTGGCGGAAAGGCGGGCACATAATGTAATCGATGTTCTCGCCCTTCGCCGGCTGCACAGTACGTGAGCAGTGAGCCGCTGGTGGATTGGAGTGGCATTAAAAATGCATTACTCATGCAAGACTAGGCCCCACGAGTGCCAGCTGCTGCTGGCTGAGGCGTGCGATGAAGAGAATTTGCCCCTGTAAAAGCAAGGAAAGACTGCATCGAATCAATAGTGGTTCGTTCCGTTCCTTCCACTGCCCTTCGTGGTGGCATTAGGACCAGAATGCATCATTTTTTCTGCGCGGTGGTTTTATTTGGTTGTAAAATGTCACGCAACACAGAAAAGTTCACGTTCTCCGCACCAATCGGGAGGGGATTGATTGATCGATTCCCACGCCTGGTTGGGTTGCGCAGTAGGGGGTGGTGATCCCCTAGAATCCTAGCAGCGACGCGGCGACTTGTTGCACACTGCGCGCTTGCCCTTACTGCGGTGGAATGCTGGGAAATGCTCTCGAAAGAAGCATCCATTTCCTCTTGGCGGTTTGTTTTAAAATCCACCACCACCATCACCACTTCCGTTGTTGACCTTTCGGGTTGCGTTTGTGCCTTATAACGACGACCTGCACACACACACACCGACGGGCCGGACGTGGTAGAGCGTTTTTTCAAGGGCACAGACACCAAGTCGTGACTTTGTACCACCGACCGATTATTTTCCCCCGAGCCGGCATGATGCAGTTCCGCATTACTGTTGCTCCAATTACGCTGCCGGGTTTTGCTCGGTTGCAGCAGTGTAATCGCCGTAGGGACAGTCTGTGTGCGTGTGTGTGTGTGTGTAATCTCACTGGGAGTAGGATGGATTGCCTTCACCCAGTTGGTTGCTTCGAAGATGCTGAAGTAGGTAGGATCCACTTCCCGGATGCCCGTTCCCAATATGTTGCAGCACTCCTTTCTCCCTAAAGTGTTTGTTTCACTTGCCCACGTGTGCTTGTGTGTCGCTATGCAAATTTAATTAACTACCGTTACTAAACGATAGCCTTGGTGCATTGTGCCCGACTTCGATTCGAAAGTGCCGGAAACTGGAGATTCCGACCCAGCTGCGACCTGCGAGAGCGCACTGGAATGAAAATTAATTTTATTTCGCTCCATAAGTCTTTCCACCCACTTCCTCCCCCTTCCTTGGGGGAATATGGCGGTGGGGCCGACACGCTTAACATTGCGTTCCATTCTTTGATGCCTTTTGTTCTTCGCACACACAAACAATTCTTGCTTGTTGTCCCTGGTCAGTTATTTTGCTTGATTGGCTGCCTGGTTGGTCGGGGCCAGTAGTGCAGTTGAACTTCCTTGGTTGTGTGTTGTGTGGTGAGTGTTGCGCTTAATCACGCAACAATCGGATCGGGGGGG
>KB671859.1:38903-74462 GCA_000349105.1 Anopheles epiroticus
CACGATTCGTGGCTACCGAAGGTCAAGCTGGAAATTGAGATGAAAGTCACGAAGAAAGTGCAGCATGTGCCTTGAAAAATGGGGGAGAGTATTCAACCACGAGCTTCCGTTCAATTTGCTCCGGAAAGTATTTTAGCGCGTGTGAGTTTGTTCGCGTTTATGAATATTTAATCATATATTTCTGTTTATAATAAAGTTCTGATATTTTTGATATGGTATTTTTTCGTTTTAACAATTTTAATTTAATTTTAAGTATTAAAAATTAAGAAACGTTAAACTATTGTTGCTACCTCATTTAACAAAATGTTTCAAATTTTTTTTTGAATTTGATTTTTTTACTTTGCATTCAATCAAAAGATTGTTTTGTTGCTTAACACGTTTGTTCAAGTTTAAATTCTGATGAACGCATTTTTTTTTCATTCTGTGAAATCGAATGCTAATCATATGCCATTTTATTGTTTCAAAAATAAGTATCAATTACCATTCTACCATAAGAAATTTTCTTAGCTATAATTATAACTTTTACAATTTAACTGGATTATTAAACTTTTGTGCAAAGACAACAAAATAATTTTCTTGTGTTCCATCTAACTAACGACTAGCGATTACTTCTTACAGAAAAAAAATCTGTTGTTCCATCAAACATATTCAACATTTAATCACTATTCACAAGAAAGGCCTTTGAACCGAAAATACGACATAGCTTATTTCATTCCTTCATGAAATAGCTTATCAGCTTAATTGTGTCGCAATGGGGAGTTTCGTTTGTCCTGTACATTAATGTTCTGAATTTCGCAATATGCGTAATTTCTTCCATCGATAATGATGCTTTCGATCCATTCGTCCCCTTCGTAAACACGCCGCGTTGTTGCTGCTCACCCAGAAGTAAAGCATAATGAAGCAAACTTTCCAAAGGTGGTGGTTACCCCGTCAGATCAATCAGCCGTTAACGAATGAATAAATAATCAAACGATTTATTTATTGCAGTAAAGTTGCAGTGGAGAAAAGGCCGTGTTTCGTGCGCTGGCAAATTGAATGTTGTTTACAATTTTAAATCGCTTGACCCGCCCGTCACGCGTAGTTACTAAACAGACGGCCCAGTTGGAAAGCCTCTGTGCTTGACACAATTATAGCTTTACAAATTTCTTCAACAATACCGTTTTTTTATTTCAAACTGTTCAGAAACGGGCCAGCTAATTAATTGCAAATAAACGATATGCTCTCTAGGAGCCGCGTGCTTTGTAGCGTTCGGGGTAAAAGAGTCAAATTTATTGGCGTTAATCGATCCGTGTATACGATTTGCAAAACCAACCTCGACCGCTTTTTCCGCTTGGTAAATGGTTTTACATCGCGCTTCGCGGACATTCGATCCGGTCCGGACTTTTCCATCGGCAATATTATAAACAACAAAGCAGACGCAAACCAGCCGATGCCCGATTAAACCGACCGACAATTTGGCGAGATTATACGCTTTGTTGTTGGGAAAGCAACAACAACAGCAACAGCGAAAAAATCCCTGCCTGTCCAAAACAGATGTTCGTCTTCGGTTAATCGAACTCTCGGGGCCGCTGTGAAATGTTAATGTTTAACCCGTTTTTGACCGTTCCATCGGTGTCGGTGTGTTTGTGTGGAATGGAAAATTGGGCAACCGGGCGTTAGGCAATAAATGATGTGGACTAGTGTTTAACAAAGATTCATTCATATGAATCTTTATCGAAGAATCGAACTTTGAATCAGAATCCACAGATTCATTCATCTTGAGATTTATAAGAATTAATGAATCTCTAAATCATAGCAGAACAATTGTTTAAAATTCATCCTTCTAAGCTAAAACATTTTTTAAGCTTCAGGGGAAAAATTCTCGTAGTTGAATACATTTATAAATACCAAGGTTCATGAACTTTGTAATACGGTTTTGGTACGTTACTTTATTACCGAATAAAAGAAAGGATTCAATAACACCATGAACCTTTTCCGTCAAGAATCTTAGGTTGAGATTAATTCAGACTCAGATTAATTGATTCATTTCCAAGATTTGTTCAGATGCATGAATCAGATTCAGATACACGCAACGCTGGTGTGGACATTTGAGTACAGAATTTAATTTCGTGAACTTTGCTGTGAAAATCTGTCTGTAAAATCAGTCTGTATATATGCAGCTCAAATTTATTTTCATATAGTTATCTCTTCCTTTTTCATTATAAATTATGTTACATATTTTTTACAGAAATTATGTGTCTGGAGCTACTAAGCATTTCCCAGTAGAATGTTCCCTAATGTATGAAGTATTGTCTCGCAGCGTCATTCTCCCCCGTGATCGTCGTTTTCCGGATTTCACCAAACAACTGGAAACTTCCTCGGGTACCGAAGCGCAGGTCGTAACCCCAATCTTGCACCATTCTGTCGCTCCATTTTTCACCTCTTTTCATACAGCTCGAAATACCCCGAGGATAGAACGACCGGTGAATGGCGACCTATCCTATACTGCTTTTTCGTTGGCCATCTAGGCCAAAGGAAGCATTTTTTTTTTTAAATTATTCCTCTCCATCCCATGCGAACAAATCTTCGCTTTCTTCTTCCACATACACACAGCGCAAACATTAGAGAGAAGTTTTGCAATTTATAATAAAGAAACGGTTGCGGTAGGTCAGAACTAGTTCAAGCTTTCGGTGGTGCAGTAGGGCAACCGTGTGTGCTATCCTCAATCCATTTAGCAAAATGCGGAAGTGGAACCATTGTCACCGGAGGTAATGTTGTTTTGCTCGGATCACGCGATGCGTGTGCAGAACGAATAAATTTATATCAATTCGGTCAGTGGTGAGTTTTAGTAAGGGGTAAAATTTGCAAGCTTTTTTCTTATGACGTACACAATTTCGTTTTTTTGTAGTAGAAAGAATTGAAACATCTGATAGAAAAAGGCTTAACAAAGTAACGAAACTTATTCTTCTTACCAAAATAGAACACTCTCCAAATGTGCAACACCTTGCCGGACAGGCAAAACTTTTAAAACTAACCGCGCTTTTGTTAGCAAAACAACAAGCATTCACACCATGCAAAAAGCTTTACCGGTTGCAAAGCTTTTCCCAAAACCGTCGACATGTTGCTGCTGCTCCTTTGTTTTCGCTCGCCTGGCCGATCACCGTTGGCACATGTAAACTGAGGAAAATTGTTAATTAACTGCTTTCCTCCCGCTTGGCGTTTACGATCATTGCACACCGAGCGAGAGCAAGATAAGGCACGCTCTGTGCCGTCGGAAAAGCCAAAACTTTTCGCCCGGCTTTTCGGTTCGTCCGCATGCTTTGCTTTTTGTTCGGGAAGCGATGGTTTTGGGAAAATGGAAATTGGGTCCAGCGTCCAAAAAAAAAAAAAACTCAACAGTGCGACAAAAACAAGAGCCTCGGTCGACATTTTTCGCGTGTCTAAATACACTTTTGCCGTACCGTGTGTTGGTTGCTAAAAGGTGGGAAAGCTTAAGGGTTGTAAAAAGCTCGATAGGGGCGGCGGTGATGGTGGTGGAGAAGAGAAAATTGGTGTCGTGTCTCTATCGTTGAGAGTTGTTTTACTGGCAAATTGTGTCGCATGATGTTCCGTCGTTAAATCAACATTTGCACATCTGTCACCCTATCTGTCGTAAAACGGGGGGGGAGTGCAGGAAGCATTTGCAATTGTAAAATGTTTCACAGTGGTAGCGAACCACGGGGAGTTCTGTTACACGGAACCTGTCTATTGACAGGCAAGACGTTACTGTAGTGTGTGTAAAATTTGTAGAAAAATAGTTATTCAAACTTTGAAAATAGTTTAAAAATAGTCTCAATGTTGTCTGAATGCTTGGAATTTATTTCGAAATATTTACGATTCCAAAAACCGATAGAAACTTACACGATATAAAAGTTTAAATCGATTTTTTCTTCCAGCTTTCTTTGCCGCAGCTCAGCTACTAGACTTGATGCAGTGCCCAACATCGTTGCCAAACACCATCATTGTCCTATTTGATGAAATAGATACAGTAAAAGAGTTTTTAGGATCAGAATAGCAAACAAACCGGCAGCCGACAGTGCCTTTTTCCTTCGTCTCTCAGTGGTTACTCGTTTTTTTGGCAGTACGAAGAAAAGAGAATGGCTCTACGGAAGACGGAAGTTAGGTATGTGGGCTCCACATCAGGGAAATAGCATTGAGATACACTTTAGGGACGAAAATACCTTTGGGGAACATTATGTTCCATTTCCATCACGACTTCGCCACCATCGTTGCTGCTGCTGCTGCTGCTAGCAACGTGTAAGTTATATGCTTTTTTTTACGCTCGTTGACCAACCTGCCCCACCAACGCCGCTGTATGCAATCAAATGAAAGAATCATCATCCCCCAGCGTTGGCAACACAAGCCCTGCTCCACCACAAAGGCAGACGGAGGAAAGGGGGGGGGGAGGGTACACCAGTGTCTGGTTCCGGATATTGGTCTTTTTCTTTTAGCCGCCAGTTCATTGAACCCAACTCACCGCTCCCACCCCTCCCTCTGTCTCTCCCACTCAAGGGTGGTTTAGTGGGAGTAGAAGGTGGAAGAAACACATCGCACTAAACCACCCCAATTCTATACGGGAGCGCACTTGTTTGTGCTCCTTCGACTTGTCCTACCAACCTTCCCTACCCCATCCACTGCCAGGAGGGAGACTGAGCAGATGAGAGGACGTGTAGCTGGTTTTGCCCGTCAGCCACGAGCGTCATTAATGTATGCCCTTTAACCTGCACAAGTGGGAAGGACGAGCCAGTGTGTACATGAAGAGGCGTGTCACGTACACAAAATACCGACGGTGGGAAAGACGGAGGAACTTACATTCTTCCCCCAAACGGGAAGTACATGCGACTCATTACTGCACTACTGTTCTGTGCTGTGCGCTGATGGAAATTGGAATCGGATTATCTGTTCGTAGATAGCGAGTTTTTTTGTGTTTGGAGGAAGTATTTTTTTGTGGGATTTTTATGCACTCTTACGGGCGACGAAGGGGAGAATTTCGACGATGAGAGTCTTGGTGGAAGGGAATACATATAGTAGATAAGGTTTTTCGGGAAACAATTCAATTAATGCCGCCAAATGTAGCGTATGTTATTGATTTTGTAGAAGTCAATTTAGTGAACCAAGTACGCGAAAAGTTGTTCGTTGCTTTACTATTAATTCGTCGATTTTACTTAAGTTACTGTACTATTTAAAAACTTCCAATACTACAGGTAATGCGAGAGTCTTCAAGTAAATTTTCTGTTTGAACGAGATAATTTTATACTCATGGGTTGTCTAAGAACTTCTCTCGTATTTGATGTTGCTTAAAAAAAATTCTTCCAGATGTTCTCGTTCGTATTTACTTTGAAATAGTTTGTAACGCGTTTAGTACAAATAAAATTATATGAATTATTAATTATAAGTTTATAGTTTAATCAATGCACAATATCCCATTTCGATGAGATATTGAGGTTTTAAAATATTGAAATTAGGAGCAGTTCAGTGTAGTCCCAAAAATATTCTGTTTTTAGTGCATTTGGGATTGATTTAACAATAACTTAAAAAAAATGTATTTGTATGGTTCAGTCTAATATGTTTTGTCCTATATTTGTAGTGTTTTGTATCTTTAGAAGCCAGATTTATGATTTCATTATTTTATCATTATTTTATCATTTTGATTATATCAGACCAAGAGTACACTTTTGCGATCTTTTGCCGTTTGACTCTCAATTCAAGAAAATCAAAAGAACCATACTTTATCCACTGATGTTGTCAAGATCTATTAAAACCCGTTTTAAAAAAACGACGGTTTTATTATTTTTTGGGTTGACTTATTTGCAAAGTAACAAACGTCTTAGAACTTTACTCAGGAAAGTTCAGATGTTAGATAATTCCAGCCCACTCGATACTATGAAAAATTATTGACACGAAACTACATATAAAATTTAACCCTTGTCACAATATACTGTCCTATCTATTTTCTATCCCTGTGCCCATTTACAAAGTCTACGGTCCCTTACAATAGATCATTTCCGCCGAATGGAGCAAACAGTGTCCGATAAGAGTGACACGTCTGCAGGGCCAACGATTTCGATATCGGCCTTCACACCGATAATTAATTGCAAAACTTTTGCATTCGCAAACTGCCCATCAGCATCATCATCATCATCATCATTGGTGCATCAAACTGTCTTCTGCCAGTTTCCCTCTTGACATTTCCGATACTCTCCCATGGATCGAATTGGACGGAAATGTTGGCACTCCAATCCCATCCATCGGTCAAAACTGCAGGTAGCGCTTGGTGGACTTTGATGGACCAGGTCCAAGCATTTCAGGGTTTAGTTGCGCTGCCCGCACACATGTTGTTGCGCAAAATGGCTTACCGATGACAGCAGCAGTGTGCGGTCGTCCTCCGCCGGTACTTGAACCAAGCGTGCTCGAGAGTGGCAAGTGGGAGCCCCATGTGTAACCGGATGCTGGTTGTTGGCGGCACCGAGCAGGAAGGTGCCCGCCGCATGAATTCATCAGCTTACAATTAGGTCACAGCAGCAGCAGTACCACCACCGAGCGCTTATTAGCATCAACACCTTCGCGGTTTTGGCACACGGTTCGCAAGTGTCTCGCTGGGTGAAAGTCACTTATCATCATTTTTGACAGCACCCGCAGTTAGAAACAGTGCTCTGTCGATGGATACATTCACGAGTGGAGCAGTGTTACACCAAATTAATGTCGCTCGCCGTGCGCGTCCTCCCATTTTGATTGGGCGCAAGAGAGGGTGTACAAGGTTAGACGATGCTCCGAAAGGTTTGTTTATGTAACATGGATGGATGTCGTATTGATAGAGTCTGTGTGTGTGTGCGTGCTACTTTTAGAACGGGCTTTTATTGCATGCTTGCGGAAAATCCGGTACACGTGTCGGTAGAACCACCCGACTGCAGGGGGCTGTGGTTACACAAAATTGCTTATTAAACGGTCGTTAACCTGGATTCGTTGAATACCGTCCAAATTCCCCCGAGATGACGCACGGTAAAGATACCTGGGCGCGTGTTTTGCTGTCGCCCAACGATAAAGATGTTTAGGCTTTCGCGCCGTTGGCTGGCAGCGGGCAATCGTTTATACGTTTAGCGCAACGTGTCCTTTTTTTGATGGCAGTTTAATACCAGCTAGTTTTCCGTACGTAATGGCACCTATTCCGTTTATGCCCGAACGTCACAATTTTATATCAATTTAATAAACATATTCCTCAGACATTCTACTGTGTACACTAATCTCCCACGTCCACGCACTCTTAGCACACAAAAAACGAAAAATAATAAGCAGCATCCGTAACCAGCACGTTGATTGAAAATGCATTTGTCTTATACTTCTTCCTTTCTCTTTTCTTTCTTGCAGGAAATAATTAACTATCTATAGGCTGCCCACTCTCACTCGCTCCATGTCGCACCCGGCGGAAGTGCTGCAACAATAGTGTGTGCCAAGTCGTTGTGTGTTCCTTCTAGCCATAGGATCATACGACCCTGAAGCAAAAGACGATGATAACGTCTCATCCGACGGCCCTTGTCGACTATTGGCACTATCGAACGGGCTTACCGAGCACCAACGGTCGCTTCCCCTGAGTGTGGGTACACCGGAAGTGTACACCCTTTTCCTATCCATCCTATACCGGTGCTGCCAGTGCGCTGCAGCTTTTGCGGGAGCCGCACGGTCTGTGGAGCTTTCAAACAATTTCGGTACATTCTTTTCTGAGCTACTCTACGCTGGATGAAAATGACAACTTCCGGTGGCACTGTCGACGGTGGCAACAGCCAGCGCAAAGGTCACAGGTGAGTGGAAGATAATGGTAATTACTAACTTACTTAGCTACGTATATTTAATGTTACACGAGTAAAATATTGAAAATTTGTATGCGAACAATGATTTATTAAAGCACTATTCTCTCTAGAAGCTTATTGAAACATGGCGTATCTAAATTAATTAATTGATTCATCTTTACGGTCGTTTTCGTTAGAAATAGTGTCATAATTGTAGCTGAAAAATGTAAACAATTTTGATACCGATGCCAAAAATGTCATCTGTACCTAGAATGGAATAGAACTGTTCTTTATAGCCTACCACTTGTCCTAACCCATCCTGCTTACATGATACATTCTTTTACATTCTCTCCTTTCGATTGGTCGTTGTTGTTACCGTTGCAGGCGAAATGAGTCCATGTACGCGATGACCGGACTGTACTCGGAGGCACAAACGGACGACAGCAGCGCCGACATACCGCAGGACACCGAGTCGGAATCGCTGCCGATGTCGGTAAACACTGCCACCACCACGACGACCTCGGCCACCGCCACCGCCGACACCGTGATCAAGTGCCACAGCCGCCAGCCGTCCAGCAGCGTGATGATGGACCGGGAGAAGCCGCTACCGAACGTGCTGCTGATCAACGACGACTACACGCGCGACTGTGGCATCCTTAACTGCCGACCGTCGGCGGTACAGCATTTTGCCCGGATAAAGGTATGCGGGACAGAAGTGGAAAACACATTAGTGCTGAGCGTTACAAATTGCACCCAATCGGATGGCGGTATGGAGCAGTATTTCTGAGAAGAATAGGGAGGAAGAATTTCATTTGCGCGACCTTTCGGAGGGATAGCATCATTTTAATTTTTGTAATTGAAGTCAGCAAGATTTTAGTGCAGATGAAAATTCCTTCAATTTTCATTCACGGCAATGTTTTATTTTGATATCGTTTGTTTGGATTCAATTTAAAGCAGTTTTAGTACAACTGCCAATTTTATGTAAATTTTCGTTACATTCTTTCAACCATGTTGCTGATTTGTTATCCTAATTCTCGCTTTTTCCAAATTTCATTGCAAACCATTGAAACGCTTTCCTTATTTAAATTTGTATAATAAAGGTCAGCCGAAACAAAATTATTTGAATTTTCGTTTAAGGCTTAATTGTTTAATTGTTTTATTTGGATATCGTTTGTTTAGATTCAATTTAAAGCAGTTTTAGTACAACTGTCTATTTTTGTGTAAATGTTCGATAAACTCCTTCGACCTATTAGCTGATTTGTTTTCCTATTTCTTCTTATGTTTCTATTTAACTAAATTCTCTAACGCCGCTTAATTTTATTTCGTCTTCCTTTCACGCGTCAGGTGTTCGTGCTACTCCTTTCGATCCTAGTAACACTACAACAGGCGCTCAGCTCCGGCTACATCAACTCAGTGATAACGACAATAGAGAAGCGGTTCGAAATACCGTCCAGCCTGTCCGGGTTGATAGCGTCCAGCTACGAGATTGGCAACGTTATCACGGTCATTTTCGTCAGCTACCTTGGCAGCCGACGCCACATCCCCGTTTGGATCGGTATCGGTAAGTTGAGCGACCTGTTATTTCGTAATATGTTACCATAGCGCCCCATCTTCATGTCCACTTCCTTTCCTTCTCTTTTTAGGGGCCGTCATTATGGGCATCGGTTCGCTCGTCTTTATGCTGCCGCACTTTACCGGCGAGCCCAACCCGGGCATACTGATTGACAATAAAACGTCCGACAACATCTGTCGGCTGGTGTCGGTACGTGAGCAGGACATGGGTTTGGGCAGGCTCTCGAACAGTCTGTCCAACCCGCCGCTAACGTCTCACAATTTAAGGCAAGTGCAAGCGCCGTGCCTCTGACCAAGCGTGCGGGGTCTAAATACGAATTTCGTTTCATTCTATTTTTTTTTTGCAGAGGAGACAACTGTCTGAAAAGCAAAGCGTCCACCTTCGGGCCTGTGATACTGTTTGTAATTGCGCAAATATTGCTCGGAGGCGGTGGCAGTCCACTGTTCACACTCGGCACCACGTACGTCGACGATCACGTGCGGAAGGAAAGCTCATCGATGTATATCGGTAAGTGTGTCTCAAGCCTGCTACACATTCGACCACGGTGGAAACAGAAGTAACAGTTTCCCTTCCCACTTGCCTCTCCCACAGGTGCCATGTACAGTATGGCCGCGTTTGGTCCCGTTCTGGGCTTTCTGCTCGGTGCTTATCTGCTGTCCTTCCATATGGACTCCTTTTCCGGTAGCGATATCAATATCGGTAAGTTAATTGGATGGACCAATTTCCGCGTCTGGCGTTCATTCGCGCAGCGAAACGCATTAAACGAATCGTTACGAAGAAATGCTAGCACGGTGGTGTAATAAATTGTTCTTCCTGTCTTATTCACCTTTCCCCGTGGACGGCTTTGTTTGTTTTCTCCTTCCGTCTTCTCCAGATCCTGACGATCGTCGATGGGTCGGCATGTGGTGGGGTGGCTTCTTAGTGTGTGGCATCCTGCTCATCATCGTGGCGATACCATTTTTCTCCTTTCCAAAGGTAGGCAACATTTTCTGGGCCAGAGTAATTCCCAACAGAAATAGCCGAATGTTGTTGGTAGCAGTTAGTGGCGCTCACATTCAATTCGTCCATTATTGCGGTCCAATAATTCATCGACTTATGCGTCTGCTTCCCTCTTCAGGTACTAACACGCGAGAAGAAGAAAATACGCATTGCCGAGCAGCGGTTACCCCAGCTGCAGCAATTAACGTCGAACAACTCCAGCAGCCTGCCCCGGTCGCAGCCGAATCTGGCCCAGCAGCAAACGGGCGGAACGCTGCAACATCAGCAGCAGCCTCAGCAGCAACAACAGCCGCAGCAACAGCAAACAGGACATGCTGCCAATAACGCACCGCAGGCAAACAAAACCGGCGAGGACACCGGATATGGAAAGGACATTAAAGGTATGTTTGTTTTACGGGACGGGACGGAGAAGATAGATTTATGTTATTGGCATTTTATTCAAATGACATAAACTGTTTCCCCGGGTAAAGCGAGTAACTCCGCTCACGAGGGCTAATGCCAGCAAAGTTTTTGTTATGTTTTCTCCCTCCCTAAAGATGTCCTTCATGTTTTTGTGGGTCATTCCGTGAAACAATATTAACTGTGTCAATTTATTTCCCGTCCGCAGATATACCCCAGTCGATGTGGCGCCTAGTGACCAACCCGGTGTACATCGTTACCTGCCTTGGCGCCTGCATGGAGCTGATGATAGTGTCCGGGTTTGTCGTGTTCCTGCCCAAATACCTTGAGACACAGTTCAGCCTGGGGAAAAGTCAGGCGAGTGTCTTTACCGGTTCGATTGCAGTTCCGGGTGCCTGCATTGGCATCTTCATCGGGGGCTGCATACTGAAGCGCTTCCAGCTGAAGCCGAAAGGTGCGGTACAGTTTGTGCTCATCTCGAACCTGATCTGTTTGTCCTGCTACGGGCTGCTGTTTTTCCTCGGCTGCGAGAATCTCAAAATGGCCGGCACAACCATACCGTACTACAACAACTCGGCGCACAACATAGAACCGTTCCAGGTGAACTTGACGGCGGCGTGCAATTTCGGCTGCGAGTGTCATATGTACGACGTAGAGCCTGTTTGCGGCAACAACGGGCTGACCTATTTCAGCCCCTGCCACGCAGGCTGCACCGCTTTCTCGTCCAGCTCGAACTACACCAACTGTGCTTGTGAGTATGCGCGATTTTTCGTGGTGTGTTTGTTTGAAAAATATGTGATTTGTAAACGTCTTTCTGGTCTTTTTGCCTTTTTCCTGTCTACCAGGTGTTCAAGCAAACGTTACTAACAACAGCATCTACCGAGGAGCGGAAGGGGCTCAGGCTCAAGCGCTGAACGCACACGAAGCGTTTGCTGAGGTGACGGTGGTGCCAGTGGCAACGGCGGGCGTCTGCAACACACCTTGCCGGACGATCTATCCCTTCCTGATACTGCTGTTCTTCATGACGTTCGTCGTAGCTTCAACGCAGATGCCTTTGCTGATGATTGTGCTAAGGTATGGATGTGGTTCCATCGGAGCAAATCGATGGAACAAAATTAACTAACATATGGGGATGTTTTTGTGTGGGTTTCTTTGGCATAGGTCCGTGTCGGAGGAGGAACGATCGTTTGCGCTCGGTATGCAGTTTGTTATCTTCCGGCTGTTTGGATACATTCCGGCACCGATCGTGTTTGGCAATCTGATCGATTCTTCCTGTCTGCTGTGGAAATCGACGTGCGGTGAAAAGGGTGGACGTTGTTTGATCTACGACATTGAAAAGTTCCGCTATAAGTAAGTCTTGGGTTTGAGCCGTGGGTTTTGAGAATGAATTGGTTTTCCTAATAAACATGCATTGCGTTCCCCAGATATGTCGGCTTATGTGCGTCAATTAAAATTATTGCCTTGGTGATTTTCATCATCGACTGGTGGCTCGTGAGACGGCGAAAAAATTTGGACAAAATGAATCCACTGTCAACGAATGAGCTGGTTGGATCGATTATAAGTCTAGACAAACGTGAGTTTGGAATGGCGCGGGAGGAAGGAAGTGCTTGCTAATCATTAACTTTCATTCCTAGCAGTGTTTGAAGAGAAGAGTACGTTGGATGATAACATTGCGGTACCGTTCAACGGTGAATGCATTTCCGGTGACGCACTGGCAGAGAACAACAAACGAATTTTGGTTGCTAGTCGCCATCAGCGGAACGATTCCAAAACCATACAGTTGGAATACAGGTTAGTGAACGATAGGTAACCAACGAATAACAATTTTTAAATACTACCTGCTTCTCAATTTAGGTACGACGATGGCCATCAGCCGTATCGTTTGCCACCGGCAGCGTCGGCAGCCACCCGCAAACACTACCGCAGCAATTCCTGTGATATCAAAATCCAACGTAGCAACTCGGCCACCAACCGGGAGGTGGACTTCCACGACTGGAAGCTGAAGCGTTTCATGCGGCATCACACGCGCAACAACTCGCACGACTACAACAACGAGCAGCACCGCCACCAACAGTCGTCGTCGGGTCATCTTGGACGGTGGATAGCGCTGCAGCAGCACCAGCAGCACGGCGGCGAACAGCAGCCGCATCCACCTTCGTTGGTATCGGGTGGCGCGAGTAACATTCGCTACATCCTCAATCACCTGAAGCCTGGCTCGAGCGGTGGCGCCGAGCACGTGAAGCTGGGCTACAGCAGCAGCTGCACCGGTGCCGGACCGACGAAGAAGAAGCGCCACACGCGCAACTATTCCTATGGGCAGGAATTCTCCTTCCTGCCAAACAACGTTATCATTCGGCTCGATAACGATATCGCAAACAAGTTCCTCAGCTCCACCGGCGGTGGCGCATCCTTGGCCGGCGGAGGCTCGTCGCGGAAAAGTTCCTTCTCGCACGACGTGGCCGTGCTGAAGAACAACAACCTCGGGCTGGCAGCGGCCGGTGCGAAACTAAACAACATGAAGCACAGCACTGATCTGAACGAGGAGCTGGAGTCCAAGTACGGCAAGGGCCATTCGCGTACCAGTTCGCGCGACCTGAATCTGCTGAATCTCGCACCCGGCACGCTGGCCGGTTCCAGTGCCGGGGAGCAAAGTGCACCGGGCGGTATCCTGGGTGGGATCAAGTCGCTGATCGAAGATTCCAACAGCATACTGCGCCATCGGCGCACCAACTCAAAGGATTTGAAGTACGGTGGATATCAGCCGTGTAGTAGTGGCAGCGAGACGACGGCTCCGATCGGTGTTGGCACGAATGCACTCGCGCGTAAACTCTCCTCGGCAGCCGTCACCACACTGCCAACGGTAGATTCCGAGTCTTCGATCGGTCTTGGTGGGCGAACCGTTTCCGTGCTGTCGCCTGTCGTTTCTTCCTGCCTTTCAACCATCGCGTCCGACGGGGGTAATAATGGGCAGCCCGAATCGTTACAGCTTCTGCTGGACAAAAACAATGTGCTGCCGGAGGAGGAACCAACCTGCTCATCGCCATCTGGCTCTTCCTCCTCGTCATCGCCATCCGCCTTTTCCGCCTCGTCGTCTACGGCGGGCAATGTTTAGCCGGACGTGAGAGGGCGCACATTGCAGCGATGGGGTTAGGACCGGGCATTAAGAATAACGGGGATGCATTTATTCGACCGTTTGTCTAGGTCTGCTGTTACAGGGGTGTCACATGAATAATGGTGGACACCTAAGCTTCTAAGCTTAATCCTAACGCTATCTCAATGAGCCACGATCTTAGTGCTATCACAGAGAGATGCAGGTAGATAAATGGTTTGTCCTTGAATTGCAACGAAGAAGTGGTTTCAATCAATTAAACAAATCCATTTGATTGGAAAATAGAGACTGTTAATACCGACGTTTTGGTCGTGTGGTCTGGTCGGTCAGAACACCGGCACGCGTAAGAAGGACGTACGTTTCTAGTAACAGTTTCGGTTCGGCAGCATACTTCAAAATGCGGTGGTGCTGCAGAAAACATGTCTTACCAGTTGGGGGATGGGGACGAAGACAAATATCTGGTCGGACGTGGCAAACGGAATTTGTTATCCCATAAACCTCCTTCAAATAAAAAACGCATTAGACAGTTAATGGGCGTGTATTTGTGGCGTAAGCCTATGTGTGAGTGTGAGAGTGACTGCTGTGTGCATTTAGCTTTTAAGAAGTCCTACTGTGGCAGAACACAGAACGCAAGAATGCAGAAAGCGCAAAAGAAAACAGAACTTACTTCTCAGCTGGGGACTTCTTGCCGGAAGTCCCACTGGCGACCGGAGCGTTGCGGCAGGGTATGATAGCATTATGGACTGATGAACTGAGTGTATAGGTAACATACACAGAGATGTAATAGCAATACAAAACTAGATCGTATTAATATGTACACACTACAATTGATTCTCACGCCTGGTTGTGTAGAGAGTCCCGCACAGAATGTGATGTGGAATCGCGAAGGAAAGGAAAGGCGGAGAGGTTAGGAAGGACTTTTTGCAAAAGTTTTGCGAAATCTCGTATCGCCACAAATTAAAGTCTATAAAAGCAAACATATTTTTTATATCAAACTATTAGCAAAATGTTGCAGGTTCGTTTCAGGCCCTGACTTTGGGACTGAAGAATTGTGCGAAGAAGTGGTCAAGGCAAGGGTTGGCAGGTCGGTTAAGCAATTTTAGTGAAATGAAATGTACAACGGAATGGAAGTGGTGGTGTGTTTTTCGAGTGAAAGTTGTAGGAAGTTGTTTTAGAAAGTCAAGGTGGAAAGTATAGATGGATGCGCAAAGTTAGAATTCATAGTAGAACAATTTGCTGAACGAAATGTGAAGATATTCTAATACCCCCTAAACCCTCACACACTTATCTCCAGTGTAAAAAGGTAACGGAAGCGTGACACAAGCACATACATACCCTCTCTCTACGTTCCCATCCCTCATAGCCATTCGTTTACCGTAGTAGACACTCATGTCCTAGTGATCGTTTTAGAAATGTGTTGTTGCCACACACACACACACAAGCACATGTCTCAAATAGTTAAATTTTAATCTCAAAACGCAAAACACTCCAATTTAACACAAACTGCTCGAATCTTATTAGCTTTAGAAGGGGAAATATATTCTTCTTTCCGTGTTTTATCGCCGCAGGGACACACACAGAAGTAGGAAATATGTGGTGCAATAGTTGAGGAAGATGAAGACTTTCGACTGGGAAGCCCCGCTGGGTTCACTAATTGGAGCTGTGAGAATAAATTAGAAGCAAAACCGTTACAAAACAAATGGCCTGCCAGATGAAGGTTGTGCAGAGTGAGTGTCAAGAACAAAAGCTGCGAAAAGCAAAAGGATTTGGAAGGTGATGTACAAGCCGCAATAAGGTAGAAAGATAGATTTTTTTGTTAAAATTTGTTGCTTTTAAAAATACTGTTTATTCGTTTCGTTTATGTTTCCTTTGGTTTGCAAATTATATTTAACGCTGCGTTTCTTTTGAGCATAACCAAAATTATAATGACTCAAAAAGGAGATCTTCTTCCATTTGCTTAACAAAATTTAACCAATTTGGTATGCTTTCGGATTAGTAATTTTCGTGTTGCGCACTTACGGTAGACTCATCTCGTTGGACAGTGTTTTGAAAATTGTAGCGTTAATTGTCTTTAAAAAGGAGAGGAGAGTAAGATGAAGGAAAGCAACACCCAAACAAACAAACTACAACCCGAAACAGGACTCGTTGTTTATATGTATTACTTTTACTTTCTCTTAAATAAATACACAGTAACAAATAGACAAAATTAAAAATGTTTAGAATACGAGGAAGCAAATGTTCCAGTTTGATTGTGAATGAAAACCGAAAGCAAAATGAAATAATACGTTACAAAATGATTCTGATCTAAAAACAAAAGTAATGCAACATTGTTTTGGCGTAGTGTTTTGATAGAAAACCCTCCTAGGTGCACGGATGGGAGAAGAAGGACCGCACATTAGGGGAAGAATTTAAACGTTACTTAGAACCAGTGATGTGCTCGTACTGTGTTGAGTCATCATAGTTTAGTGAGTTTTATTGCTTTTCACTCTGTGTACCGATTTGCCGGTGCAAATAGAGGGGGCTCTTGGTGGCATCATACCATCCCAACTCATCCAGTTTGCGTATCTCGTGCCCTCTTGGGGTTGTTTCGCATGCATTACTTGCGTATTGTTTAGTCCAGTTTTCGTGTAGCATTTATAATAGTCTCCCGGTTTCGATAGCAAGCAGCAGTGCATAATGCTAGTAGCTGAGGGCAAATCAATTCGGTAGGAACGTTAAAATTTTCGTAAATTTAACCGTCTGTTTTCAATTGTAGCTGTAAACATTTTCCTACAAATCCAAAACAAACTGAAAATCGCTACCATCCATCAAAAAGCGCAAATCAAGACATTCTACACCCCCGATACAAAAGCAAATAGATGCTCGTTTCTGATGCTTACAGTTTTTTTTCTTTCGTACTCGCGAAAACTATACATGAAACGTTAAAAAAGTAAAGAAAAACAAACTGAAGCATCTAAAACAACAGGCTTTCCCATTCCCCCCAAACTGTACCACACGTCCGTTAGAACTCAGTTGCTCATCACAGACGCATACATATCGTGCTACATAGCCTAGTAACAACAGAGAGAAGAAGAGACGATGAAAGAGAGAGAGAGAGGGAGAGAGAGAGAGAGAGAGAAAGAAAGAAAGAGAAACAAACAAATAAAAACAAACTCCTCACGCATAGAATGCCGAGCTGTGTGCAATTGCGATACAATTGACAGATAGTAATAACCCCTTATCCCGCACCGCTGAACTCCCAATGCTCTACTCCCTATCTCAATCCTCGAATAAAAGCTGCAGCAAAAGGGTTAACGACCAGGTTGACGGAAGTATAGGAGGATGCACTTCTGTTCTAGCTTTTTACACCACATAATGAACGTTGTCAATTATTGGACGAGCTTTTCTGATTTGGTAGCGTAATGCAATGCATCGACAGTTGATTATTTTTGTTCTTGAGCAAACCGTGCTTTAAAGGTGTAAGAGTTTAGGCAAACCCTTAGCTCTTACACATCCTATCGCTACTTCGTCCCTTCATAATTCCGTACAGAATTACATTTACAAAACACACACATTTTCCAAAGCACTTGCAGTCGGCAGACGCTGTGCAAAAGAAGTAATAGTAGTATGTGAGTTGTTGGTCCTTTAATTACAGTTTGCATCCACATTACGCACGGTTAAGAGCGGCATTTTCGATGAGGTTGATGATGGTAGCAGATAGTAGTAGCAGTAATGTGCCGCGGAACGAGTATAGTTAATCATTTTATGTTTTAAGATGATACATAAAACATGAAAATACAGATTTGCAAATTTACAACAAAAAAGAAAAATAGTAACGTTTTGTGTATTTCGACGTGCAAAATAATCCGAAACAGCGGGTTGAATGTTGGATCACTGATATTTGTTTAGTTAATTTATTCTAGTTTGTGTTTCAAGTATTTTCTTAAATTATTTTGTACTGTGGCATTACGACATACAAAACTTTTTATGTTTTGTCTTTTTTTTTTTATGATGTTTATGCGCTATCCAAAGTTTGTTTGTGTTAGTAACGAGTGTTTTTCTTTTGTGTTATTACATTCTTCTTTCTCTTTTGCCTCACACTTATTTATAAACAAGTATTGATAATAATTCTATTATTGTTATTTATTTTTTCATTATAAATGTGTGTACCTTTTTAAAGTATTCAGTTAAGTTTTAATATTTCTGTCTTACTACTTTCTACTTTCTTCTTACTAGTTTCTTATCTGTGTTTTCTTTTACTGAATTAAATTAATAAGTGATGTGACATAATTTCTTTCTTTTTTCACAGTTATCTAATGCCTGATTTGCACTAGTCAAAGCTTTTGCGTGTTTTATTTTACAGATTAAAATGACTGGACTGGGCTTACCTAATCCGTTAAATTAAACAGTCAGGTGACGGTATCAATGATTGGCAGATACACGCTGCTTCAGATACTTCTTGTAACTAGTTGTGGCACGCGATTAGCAACACATGTAAGTGAATTGTAAGCATATTAAATTGGAAGAAGAATGATTTATTAGATTAAGATTTATTTAAAGAAGTGGAAGTAGATTGCATGCGGGCAAACCAAATTTAAAATTAAACAAACAAATCAAAAGTGTCGCAATGGGCTTGTTTTTTTTTTTTGCACACTTATTCATGTGCTCTTGCCCTCATTACGTATCATTATCTAGCAGCAGTAGGCCGACTGTTAATTGTTGTTAATTATGAGTGATTTTGAACTCTATTAGACGTAACTTTATACGCTCAGAAGCAATGGCAAAGCAAACAGACGGACCTGTCTAGACCGGCCCGCATCGAAACATAATATTAAATTGTTCACGATCAATTAGCATAGCTGAACAATGGAAAGCTGTAGCTGCAAGGGGGAGGTGCTCTGGGGGTTCCTAGATGCACACGATCACGTTCAAGGTCGTCCCATCAGAACCGCGTATAATTATGCATTTCGAGGATGCATTCGACGCTGGAATGCAGGGGCTGGAATATGTGCCAGTTTAGTTGGGTTATGTCGGCAACGGCGACCCTCTTACACCCATCGCGTATGATCAATGGTCGATGGTCTGCAATGAAGCGCATCAGATATGAGAGGGGCTGGCTCTATTAATTAATTCGTACTATTACGACGCATCGATTATTGACACGTTCGGCAAGCTTCCTGTTTTGGTTTGGGATTTGCTGCCGTACGTTTAATACGTACGATGGGGCGCGAAGACCATTCATAATGTTGTTGATTTCGTTGGTGTTGCTGTTTTAATGAGAGAAGTGGCCGAAATATGATGTAATGGCTACTGTTTCGAGTTTATAGCGGCACACATTCTAGGAACCATTATCTGGGTTGATGGGTTATCATGGAAAATTTATAACGATAATATTTTATGAATTATAGATGTTTGGATTATACTTAGTTATGTTCCGCAAAATTCGTAAATTAACACACTTTATTATAAATACTTTCGAGTTTTTATAATGATTACCATGGGCTTTTATAAAATGTTATAAATATGCAAATTGTCACTAAAAGACAATTTTAAAAATGAATGTTTACTTTTTATATTCAATTATTCAATTATACTATCATGTTTCAATCATGTACTGTCAAGTTCTTCCTATAAGCAATACGGCCAGGCCGTCACTACCGACATAAAAAACAAGTTCTTCCTATCAACTATTACTGCTTAACAATATTTTAAAACTAAGTAATGAAGAAGATCTAATGATAAATAAGTTCATTTATTTCATCCTAATAATTAAATATTTAAAAGTTATTGTTTCAAGATAAAAATTTGGAGACCCTTGGTTTTCAATGCCATTTTATGGGGTTTCCATACCTCTTCACACTGTGAACGGGATTTAATGTTCATCCGAAACATATGTTTCCTATTCAACGTAATTTTCATCAAGTTTGAAGCAGAATATAAGTAAGTCTCATTTTAAGCGTTTTTAATGATTGTGTAATTTTTAATGACATCATTTTCTGTAAAATAGAATCAAAACTGAACATTTCATTTTTGTTAAACATCGGTGCTACTTCCTTTGTCTTACACAGACAAGTGTGTTCAGCTAGAATGATTAATAATTAATAAAACTACACACTAATAGGTTTATGTTCTTGCTTTCAATTGAAATAAAAATAGAATACACATTGCACAGTCAGAATGAAATAGTTGAACGCTTTTTATTTCATCAACAAGTTTTATGAATGTTTAATAAAAGAACACACTTTAGTATAAAAAAAAAACAACAACAACAACAAAGCAACGCATAGGCGTGTACCAAAAGTTCAAACATTGAATTGCTGAATTGGATTTTCTTACGCTGTTTTCTATTAGCCTTAAAAAATCACTTTAAGATACTGTTTTACTGTTCCTTGTTATGGTAAAAATTAGAGAAATTTTTTACGTAATTTCTCATGACCTTTAAAATTAGCTTTTTATTGATAACAAATGTGCCATTTTTAACATGCTTTCTTATGCTGCTACTCACAGTTTGTTTTAGTGTCGTTTGATTATTTGTCTAAACAAAACACTACACATAAACAATCCTGTTCGTTTAGTTGTAGTGTGCCCGGCCTTCGGGTGAACCAGTTTCAAGGACAATATTATTTCATGTCCACAATACGGCCTGGCCGTCACTAATAGAATAAAAAAAAAAAAAAATTATTTCATGTAAAATATTCATCTTTACTGCCCTTTGTAAACAGTGACGCAATTACACTTTCTTGCCTTTGCGTGCCGTTTGACCCATTTAGCACGCGAGCAGCCAGAATGCGTAATGAATGATCCGCATACGCGTGCTAGGGACAGCCGAGCGAACGATCAAACTCATTTCAGTTCAAAATTTATCTTGGTGCTCTGGGAGCACGAACCTTTCCAATGTAACCGTCTTGCAGTGAAGAGTAGAGTCATCGTTATTCGCTCCCAAACCTAAACTTAAAAACACATTTTCGTCGATCATGATGGATCGTGCTGGTGGGGGGGGGGCTTTGTAGCGCTCATAAAAAAACAGGTACACCATTTGCGTTTTTTGTGTATTTGTGTGTTGGTTCTGTTGATTTTAGGCGGGAGAGGGGGAGTAGGAGGGTTCAGAGATGCCTCGCTTGACCTTCACGCGATCTGCCCGCGCCCGTAACCGCGATCGCGATTTGAAGGGGAAGAGGCTGGCACGGTGCCCAACCTCCGCTCTTCGATCTCATCGCTCTTTGTTTTCATGCATAGTAAAGCGAAGGCACGCTAAACCGCGTTGGCTATCCCGTCTTTGTCACTCCTGCCTGACAGCGGGCGATTCACGTGCGTCCAACATGCGTGTTGTTCTTGCGTCCTGCTCTAGCGCAACATAAATTACATCATCGTCGTCACAACAGTCGTGTTTGAACCATCCAAAACAGGGGAGCCCAAACATCGTGTGCGAACGCGTGTGTGATTCCTTTTTGGTGAGGCTGGGCGGAATCGAAACGAATCAGCGAACCAGCGCGAAGGAAGGAATTTGACTTACAGAAGAAACAAGCAAATCTCATACACACAATCACACACACACACACAGTGAGAAGAGTGCGTGAAAGTCCCGGGGAAGACGATGAATGTTTTGAGATTTTATGAATACGAGCGACTCGTGTCAATTCACCAAACGGCGGCGCAAAATGATTTTCTTTGGGCATGGACGTTAAGATTTAATGTGTTTATTTTGTGGGTTTTCTCGCATTGCTGCAGTATGACTACGACCGATACCGAGTTAGAAGCAACAAAGAAGAGAGGTTGTGGTGGTAATTACGGTGCTCCAATTGTCGAGGATGTACCAAACATTAAAGAAAAAAAGTACATTGCTAGAAACTGTAATAGAGTATAGGATATCTTCCTTGACCGGAGACCGATTTAGAATCAATTCCTACAATGCTTTGAATCATTGCAAAAGATCAAGACATATTTTATGCTCAGGATCAGTAGTCACAAAAGGATTAGGATTTATGCCGCGATTAGCATAAAAATATGATATTATTGTAAAGACTAAGAATCGGGATCGATTCAAAATTTTAGTACAGTTGCAGATTTAGAGCTAATCTTGATACCAATTTAAAGTAAGTTTTGTTATCAGCAATACATATAGCTTGTTCTCTGGAATCTTCAAATTTCTCTGCCACGTTTAAAACAGGCTATAAAACTGGATTTAAAAACAGTCTTAAAACATCTGTTAAAGATAGTTTGTTTTGATCCAATTTTCTTGTTAGCTTTGATCACGGCGAAGAAGATAAAAAACAGGTCTAAGTAAATTAAACAAACGCTGAACCATCCATCAACTGCTGCTGAAGATTAGAAATGCTAGGGTAGCATGATCGTTTCAATTATTTATTATTAAAGATATGCAAGGGCTATGTTATCATGCATTACTTCACCAATAATCATTTTATTTTGTTGAAGTTTGGTAGCGTTATTGCCACGTTAATATTGAATGAATTCAAAACCTTATTAAAATTCTATGAAAATACTCTTTTTAAGTTCATTTTTTTAAACTTTCATGTATCAAGATGGCATTTAATGTGCCCTTATTACTTTGAATTAAGTATTAATTTATTTAGGTTGATTTAGATTTATTTTATTACTCTAGCATTTGAGTTAATTTTTTTTTGTTAGTCATGATTGAATATGAACAAATCTCATGACCGTGAAAGGTGATTTTCATTCGATTTTTCAAATTTCGTCCTCTTGTGCAGCTCAATGGAGATAAAATGGTTTTTTTTTATTTCTCTTATCAGCAGGTTGTTTTACACCTTCTTGACTTCGAATGCCAAAAAAAACCATACAAAATTTGCAATACTTTTCAATCGAGCACGGTGTCCCTTCCCCACCGCCCCAAAGACTGAAAGACGCTAAAAATACTGTTCACTGTTGGTGTCGATTGGCACGGACCGCGTTACTCTGGGGACGCCATAACGCTTGTGCGCGTTTTCCCGCACGCGTGCTTACGTGTGTGTGTTTGTGTGTGCGCAGCAGGCCAACAAAACGCGTCATAACAACGTCATGGTGCACCATCAGCCCCATCCACCCAACGAAGGTGAGGTTCATATCCATCATCCCCCACCTCAATCATCGTGGTTGTGTGTGTGAGTGTGTTGGGGGAATAAGGGGGAGGGGGTTAATTCGAAGTTGTTTTTTTTTGCTCCCACAACAACCCCCCACCCGCCGAACCGCCGAAAGCTTCGCGTGGTTCGCGCGCGCGATTCGACGGTTCGGGTTCGCGCGAAGCCGATTCGTGCGTGTGCGCGCGTTCGCGTTGCGCCCCACAACGGCAAAGCTTGCGCTTCAGTCTCTTGACAGAGCCACGCTTGTACGCACGCATATCTGGCAACGGTTGCTGCGATCTAACGTCAACAACACCCTGCAGTTGGCAGAAACAACTTCAAAAATCACAATTTGTGTGCCCTTTCTTTGCTTTTGTGGTGCTGGAATTTGTGGTTTTCGTTGGTTTGGCTGGTGGTGTTGCTAGTGACTGGTGGGTAGTGACTCCCTTGCGATCTTTTTAGGGCAACCATTCCCATCGGTGTCTGTGAGTGAGTGTGTGTGTGTGTGTGTGCATTTTTGGACCCAATCGAAACAACCCGAAAACCCCGAAAAAAACCAGTTTAAACACCCGTGCGTACGATCGCAGTGACGGAAAGTGAAAAAGCATATCATCTGTGTGCTGCTGCTGTGTGACCCCGAAACATAAACACGACAGCATCAATATGGCGAACAAATTCGTGTCAGTGCTGATGGTTTCATCTTTCCTGCTGGTGGTTAGCTTCGAAGCAGGTAAGTTGCAGTTTTGCCGAGTCGGTTGGGGTTTTGCTGTTGATCGCTGTGAGAAGAAACCCTTTGAGTGGTGGTGTCGCTCAGTGGCAAAGTGGCAAAGTCTAAAGGCTGAAGAAACGCTATATTAAACCACAAACGAACGCACAGCACGCAGACACAAGGTGGCGAAATCCGAAAGGAAGGAAACGCTCACGGGCTTGGGCAGAGATAAAGAGAAGATTATTAGAAATACAGTTTGAATTATTGATGTGTTTGATTGGATGCAGTCGGGTACGGTGGAACACGCTGCATTGGTTTGTCGCGGTGGAATGTTTCTAGACGTTCCGAGCGCCGGACGGATACGCGGCCATGCATCATCAAGCACACGTGTGCAGTGAGGTGGTATTATTCAATAAAAACTCCTTAAGAACAAAAAACTGGATGGTTTGTCATTGGAGGACGATTTCTTAATGGATATTGACTTAGGCAGTGCGTTGGAACAAGCCTAGTGAACAAGACATAAGACTAGAACAAACATGTAGAATTACCCGTGTAGTAACCGGTTAGAATTTGTTTAACTTGATATCCATCAATTTTGTGCTTATTTAAACAGTTAAAAACTAGCAACAAGGCTTAGTGTTTCAGATCCGTTGTTTATTTTTATTTTGTTGGAGCAGATTCCAAAATTTTTTCTGTTAAAAAATATGTTGTTTACTATAAATTACTTTTTAAAAACAATCAATGATTCAGAATTTCGAGATATCTATTATTTTAGCATTTGTTCTGGCAAAATAAAAAAAAAAAACAATGTTTTGATTCATCAGGTAGCATCATTGTTATCTGGTGTAACGCTATGCTTTATACATAAATAATTAAAACATTTTTTTTTCGAAAATTCGCAAGCGAATTTATGCTAACAATGAACTACTTAAACTAGAAAAAAAATTATCTTTTTGAAATATTTTCTTTGTAAATATGAATTGATATAGATTCTTACAAAAAAAAAACATTTGGTAGGGTTAGTATAAACACTTAAACAATCAGACTAGTCATTTTGATCAGTATCGCTTAAATTTTAACAAGCTTTATTTATAATGATTATTTCTACGACAACGATCATGTGTTGTTTTATCTTCATTGTGAAGCTCTAAACATAAAATAGTACATCGAAGTTTAGAATTGTTTCATTACTGATTGCTGTCAGATGCAACAAATACACTTAAAACACTTAGTACATCTGGTAAAAAGTAGTTTGTGGATGAGTAGACATGGATAGAGCACAAATTGAACATTGACTTGTTCGTGATTGATAATTTCCAGAGTGCTTCTTTAGACATTCATGGTTCATTTCTTCAGTTTCATCATCCAAGATCTTCTATATCTTTAAACTTTTGAATTTTTGCTCAATATTCCATATTCTACGTTCCAAGACCAAGTATATTTAAAAGTCTAGCCAAATTATCAAAACACAATTTAGCTCTTAGCATTAAAAGAAAAGAATCATTTTGCAAAAAAAACAACCTTAAATGTCGTTTAAGACAAGATCAAGAGAAAAAGACTTCTTGGACAACAATCCATATTTCCATAAGCCACATTTGGCCCGCGCACTGGAGTATGAAAATGTGTGATCTAAACGAAAACAAATATTAGCCCACAATCAGGCGTTTCGTCGTTTCGTCGAAAATTCCATCAATAACTGTCTCTCAAAAACAAAAAACTGTCCTACCAACCCGTTACACACTTTGCTCCACTTAACTTCAACCTTCCTTCCAAACTGGGAAAAAAGACCGTGCCTGAGGCATTTTTCTCACCATCGGCCAAATATTCTTCTCGCACCGATCTTTACGCATCTGTCATATCTTATTAGCACACTACTTGAACGGGGTGTTTGCGCAAGGCGTGCGTAAACATAGAACAGCAAACACATGCTAATAGACAGACACCCTTGCCGTTCCAGTGTGTTGAAATGCTTAACCCCCTTCGGTGCTCTTGAGATGTTTGAGACAGTCGATTAGAGAACAATTGGGTGCGCTAGCAAGGGAAAGTACCTAACCCTACTTCGTTTGAAGGAAATAGACTTGAAGAGAAGACCTTCTAATGCGTGCGTAAGTAAAGCGAAGCAGGGGTGGTTATGAAAATCGGTGCCACACTGCCACACTACTTTTCGACCACTTGTCTGTCGAAAAACGAAGGAACCGCTTCCATTGCAGCATACTTCTGTAGCAGCTTCAATTAAAAACGCATCACCCTCCCCCGGGTATACTTCTTTGCTTGCGTGTGTTTTTTTTTTCTTCAAGAAGACACTAGCTGCATCGGCACCCCTGCGAGGTTGTGATGCGTTTCCCGGAAGACAAAGGTCGGTCGTGCGTTCGCTTCCCAACCCAAGTGGCCGGGCGTTGTGACCGATCGGAGTCGGATGGCGCACCACCAACCCGCCCGAGCTCGGGTGGATTATATGTCACGCGAGTGCGACATTAATTAACGATAAATTTAATCTAGCATGTATACGCAAGGGTGGGCCTTGGTACAACAGCATTCCAGAAACATTCTCCCGATTGTGCAGACAGATTCGTGGTCGTGTGATCGAATGCTTTGGCTTTGACTGCTTTGAAGGCAACGCTGCGTAAGAAAACAAAAGAGCTTGTCGCGTGGGGAGAGGAAATGCAGTATGGCGGGATTCCAGAACAAGTGGAAGTTCTTGAAGTGGAGTTGATTGACAAAAGCGTGACAGAGTCAGAAAGAGCCACCATTGAAGAGAGAGAAAGAGTGTATTTATGAATTCAATTAGCTAAAATTCAAGATCAAAAGATCAACGTCTTGTTTGGCTAGAAGTTCTGGTTTCTCCTGTGTGTGACCACTGGATAGTTGTGAGTTCTCCTTCGGAGGAGTTTCTGGCACAACCTTCTGGGTACGACTACGGTACTTCAATTCCAGCTCTAGCGAACTACACACTGCAGCTTAATATTCAAATCGTATCGCTACTTCACCCTCGTTATGCCTTTCTGGCAGGCACATGACTAAGCCGCTCGGTGGGCACACAGTTGGTGCACACGGCGGTCGTATTAATTGTGTTTGGCTCGCTAGGTGATGCAATTAACTGGTCGCGATCACGATCGTACACGCTGGGTGTGGTAGTACTGCACACGCAGCTGGAGTAATTTCACTTGCCGATGGCGTGTATAAGACTGCCTTCGTAGTGTTAGTAGTAGTAGTAGTAGTTGTTGCAGCAGGGGGGTAGTAGGATAATAAATGGTTCCCACCTTGATGTGTGCCCGTTTTTGTATAAGGACAGGCTGCTCTAACTATTCCAACTGGGTGGATGGGTGGCAGGGAAGGGAAGCAATATGGGTAATGAAGGTGTGAGTGTGTTTTCTTTTGATTCCGTGTCAGCTTGTTGGACGCCTCTGGAAGCACATTGTTACTTGTGCAGGAGTAGCAAAATTAGTAAAATGGTAGAAAATGACTACGTAAGGTCTTAATAATTGACTTAATTGCATCCAATAAGTAAAGCAATTGATGCATGTTTTAATTTGGGTTAATCGGTGGCTAATTGTGGAGATTCTGATTTTGTAAAAAAAGAACAGTAATTATTAGATGCTTTAAAACACTGTTTAGTGTATTGTCTAAGTATTGGGAGTTTTGTTTGAAATATTAGGAGGCATAATTTCGACTTCTTAATTAATTATTTGATTGGATTATGACATAATATAAGCTTGAGTTTCTATTTTTATTTGACTTTTCATTTAACACCAGAAGAGTCACAAAGTACAAACTCTATATCAACATATATCAGGCACCGTGTGTCTCAAAGATAGGTCTGTATCCTTTTTTAGTTTAATTCCATGTCCTTAAAACTCTTTTTACATAAAAAATAACCATAAAATTAAACTGAATAATGTTACCATACATTTTTGGCGTACCGATTTGTTGACCGATCATGATAAGTGGCTGAACATATCTTGATTTCGTAAGCAACTTGTTAAGCTAATCTCCTTCGCTTGCCGAGCCTTGGCCATAGTACCTGCTTCAGTGGGTGGTAAAGTGGGTGCTCGAGAGCTTAAGCTAGGCTTTTTCGATCTTTCAGTGTTGCATGTTGAGATGAGTGTAGTCGTAGGAGGCTTAAACTCGTAAACGAGTGGGTGCGTTTGACACTTTGTAATTCAAAGACTTGTTCAAAGGTTTAAAAATTTGGAAGGAATAGGATATGAGTTGTAATAAAAAAATACTAATTGATTTAAATTTCTCATCAATTGAAGTATAGCTGATAATCCTTTCTTTTCGGATTAAAAGCGAAGTAGCAAATAGATGGATAGCGAAATTGTGAATAATTGTTTATATTTCTTTAACTTTGTTCGTCTTTTTTATTGATTCACATAAGATTATTTTGAACTACCATTTAGCTTTTGTAATAAGTGTTGCTCTCAATTATTTTTTATTCAGCTCCATTGTTCAAGGACTACAAATGATAGGAAGTAACAAACTATTAATTAACTGACAAAATATCCTAAAATCACCTACTAGAACGCATGACAGATGTCAAGAAATCTGTAAATTGGGCGTTGGAGAGTTGAAAAAGACAATCTATCATAATGATGACCTTTAGCTCCATAACAAAACAATGAAGTTTTGATAAAAAATGAACCTCCAGTAATTGAGTGCGCATTTTTATGATGTTTAGTAACAATCGTTTCAGAAAACCATAGCAAATTATTAGCACCACCACCACCCCACTCTCCATCAAGCGAATTCCGCTCGGCAAGAAAAATCCTTGCCACTTGGTGAACGATTTCACGTGTGCCTATCTCGCCTATGCCTGTGATAACGCGCACTGGAGTGTGTTACACAATCCTTCCTAACCTTCGACCGAAGGACGGACACCCTTGGCCGCGGCCGTTGATGATCGCTCACCGTGCTATGATGTCACCGACGTGTGCCTGACCCCAAATGTGTTTAGCGCGGCGTATGATGAATGTCTTCTTAGGTGGGAGAGGTGGTAAGCCGGCCGGACACACTCGGAAGGTGACACTAAACAGTCGTGGCCCGAACAACAATGCCCAGAGGAATGTTGTTTAGAAATTGTAGAAGTGCAATTTCAAGAAGTGCTGTTGTACTGGGGTGGGGCATTATTAACCGAACAAAAAATGCGTTTAATTTCCGGTCCTTTCCAGACGTGATTGGGAACATTAGCACCACACTTCCCTCCACCTGATTGTGTTGGTCGTTTATTACTGTCTAACAGCGTAGGTTACAAAAAAAAAGATGATTGCTGGCGTTGTTGTGCATTGTTTATTTGACGATCATCCACGGCTAAATTGTCACCCAGGGGGTGGGTGTGGGGATAAGTTAGAAGTACAACCTTGACGACACCAACCGTCTTCGGGTCTCTTTTACGGTTTTTTTTCTCGGTTAATCCACTACCCAATTGTGCCACTTGTTGGGTGGCGTTTTTCGACGGTACTTGGCGTGTGTCTAAGAAGTGTGAAATGTTGAGCGAAAACAACGACACACACGCATCATACAAAGCCTAGCATTCTTCGCTCACCCTTTCCCTTTTCGGTACGATCGGCACCAGGCAGCGTAAATAATGCGTGCATGAGCTCATCGGACACGCTTTACGTGTGCGGCGACAGTTTGGCTCTTGGAATCGCATCGATTGAGATTCCATTACGCACCAGCTGGCTGGCTGGTTCTGGCTAGGAATGCGGCCAGTCAGCCAGTCAGCCAATGCGATCCGGTATGGTATAAATCAACGATCGAGTGTGGCCTGTGCCATCAGGTGGGGCGGACTCGGGCAGATGAGGCCGATCGCTTGTTTGCTGGCATTGGAGCGCTTCGAACAAAAGAATGTGGAACACGTGTTGGTACCGCCAGCGTCAATAGGGGGGACAGTTGTTGGAGAGTACAGGGTTTATGGGTTTTAATTATCTGTGGTGTCAAGCGACACAGAAGCAGCGATAGTCGTTCCGTTCTAAATGATTATTGATTCCAGCTCGTGTCTTCTAGCTGGATTAGAACAACAGAGGGAGAGGGAGGGAGGTTAGAGCAAAAGGTAGAACCGTCACAAATCTAGGCCAGAGTAATAAAGATGGATCCAACGTATTTTTTTTTCATTCCTCTAGATTCTATCGCGTGTCTGCACTGCATTTAATGTGTTGGAGAACGATTAGCCACACCTTAGAACCTGTCTTCCCTTTAAACGCTTTTCCATTTTGGGGCGCACTCCACCCGTTTTTTGCGGGTGGAGGAAGTGGTTGCTGGGTGGGAGTTAATTTCCTTCCAAACGCACCAACACACCCACTGGCTTTCCCAGGCCTCCCGGGGAAAACTGAAACCGAGCATTTGAAACGAAAGGGCAAACGCAATTTAACGCGGGAAAGTCTTTAAACGTTTTCTGGCTGCGTACTGGCTGCATCCGTTACACGAGTATGGTTTTTGGTTGAAAAAGAAAAAACACATACACACCCGCGCGGAGCGATAATGTTGTAATTTATAGTGCCCACAGCGTGCGTACATCTTTTTTTCAGCTCTATGTTTGTGCATGGACACAGCTTACATCATCTTCATCGCCATCGCCGGGTGAAAGCATTACGGTGTTTCTGTGGGACGAAGGGACGCAGCAGTTTCGTGATTTGTTTGATGGTTGGCACGCACGCACACGAATTGTTTGCTAGGGTCAATGTTGGCGCCATTTGTCATGCTTTGTTGCCTCCAGGGAGGAACTCGTGCATCTCTAAAGGCGTGTGAACGAGTTAGGAATTGGCCGTAATGGACACTAAAATGCATTCTTTATTGTTGTTAGAAAGGGTAGAAGCAGGCGAATTAGTTTGGAGCGACATCTTGGAGGAGACATTTCACAGCCACTAAATTGTGGAAAGGAAAACGTTGTTTGGTTAAGGTAGTTACAATGTGATCTTCTAATGATCTTTAGGGATTGTTTACTCTCAAAATCTAAACATCTTCCTTGCCCTCTTCTGAAGATGCGTCCATCCGCAGTAGGCGTTAATGTTGTTCGAAAAGATGTGCTTCTGGGGACAGTGTTGCTACCGGAACCACATTCTTGGTGCGTTTCGCAAAGATCACTGTCACAGCATTGCGTCAAACAGCAGATCAGCGTGATAGAAACCACCCGGAGGCATTCTCCAATGGAGTAAATTTGTATGCTACGTGGTTGTGTTGTTTTCTAAAGCATCATTCCTCATCTTTGGCGCGAAACGCAGACCACTGTAGCGCCGGGTGCGTGCGTGCGCGTGGTTTTGTCGTGGGTTTGTGTGCTTTTTTTATGGACAGCCAGAATTTTATTTTTAAAATCACAACAGACGCACACATATTTTTAGAAGTGCAAAACCTCCTCCAAACCATCTGGCCTTTTTGGCAAGTTCGAACAAAATCACGATCGTGGCAGGTCAATGTGAACCTTTGGGTCTCCGTTCCTTTGGGGATTCCGTTGAAAGCGCACTGCTTCTTGTCGTTGCTATAGCAACAACGCACGGTAGGAAAGTATGCTGAACAAATAAACGAACATTTTTTTGGCTTGAAGAGGTTGCGATCGAACGTACCGATCCTTTGTGCGTGGTTGACGTTGGAGTGGTTTGAAGGTTGAAGAAGCTCCCCGGTTCGATCATCCACTGGCTGGGAGGTAACCGTACATATTATATCATAGTTTCATCATCACAAAAGCAGCAAAAAGGGTGTGGCGTATGGGTTGAGGAAAATATTAAAATATACTTCCCTGTGTAGAACGAAAATGTTTTCGTCGTTGGACGGGGAGCAGTCATCGATAGGTATTGGGCAAGTGGCGGGGCGTCGTATGTACGTGTTTGCGATGAGTTATGCCGCACGCTTACCAGGTTGATCAGGTTCCTCGAAGGGTGAGTCAGACCTCAGCAACGGTTTGAAACAAGCGGCTTTTTGTCGTTCCCTTTCATACCCGCACACAAGTGTTGAAAACAATTAGGTGAGACAACGTGACAAGGATCGGTAACTGAACGCCTTCTGGAGAGGCAACAGGCTTCTGCTATAAGATCGGCTACCGATAAGCAGCTCAACGATCATCGTTGAATACGGAAGCATTATTGTCTTTGAGCTCTTTGATTAGCTCTGGCGACACCGGCATAGCGAAGCGTAGTGTGTTGGAATGTGACGTTTTTAATTGCAGTTGGATTTGTGGCTCTCTGAGTCACGTAGCACATCAAGCGCACAGTGTGAAACGGCTTACGAGCGGAGCCATTTTGTGGAGGTTTAGCAGCACTGACCCACCTGGAAAACGTAAATTATAACCTATCAATGTCAGCTTGGATGTGTCCAGTAACATCGGAACTGATCACCATAATACGTTGTGGGAAGCGAAAAAAGTCTATTTTCCCTCAAAGCCCTCAAAACCTCTCGTTGCCTCAAAGCCTCTCGTTCTTCTAGCGCTAATACCGGTCCGGGGTGCATTGCATGGGACTGCACCAGAGTGCACACCGATTACGATTATAATGACTACGATTAAGCGTTGATTTATTCTCCGGGAAAACTTTTCCACTCGTTTTTCTGTTGCCCGAGGAGGCGGGAAAAGAGGTCGGAGAGGATCTACAACAACCCTTCCCGTTTCCCATGCCAAGGTGACGCAATGTGATGCAACGATCGTGTGTGCGCGATCCTCTCAACCGACTGTAAATTGCGCACTTGCTAGCTGTAAAGTTTGGATGTTGTGTGCTATACTGTGCGAAACCACCGGGTTTTTCTAGTGCTCTGCTCGGTCCGTTGTTGGCTTTGAATGATTTAGAACGCCTTTACACCTCCCCTGTGTGTGGATTGATCCGGACCGGCCACTCGAAATCGCCTACCATTTGTCCGTCAAAGCGGGAGCGGGGAAGATTTTTGATTAATGCCCCCGCTCGGTCGGTCGGTTTCTCTAATGTCCATCTGGATTCTGACAGCTTGGCAAGCGGCATGGAATGTGGCTAGTGCGATTGACTGTCCCGACCTGTCGTCCCCGTTCACCGTTTTTGTGAACGCTGCGATAATAACGCTTTGCTTTCGAGTGACGTGAATTAGTAAACGAGTCAACGAGGGCTTTTTTCCCGGGAGAAACCCTCCGGAAGTAGTGTAACCTCGGGAGCACATCAAATGTGACAGCTTTCGAAATTAACGATATCTCGTCAACTGCTTCTAGCTCGCTTATGAGGGTGCAACTAAACGAAATATCGAATATAGGGAATTGAACTGCACTACCGATTAATGATTGACACAGTTCAGTGAACTTGCTTTGTTGTGTTGGCAGGGAGGTAGTGCCCCCAACGAATTTCTGGAAATGCTTTATCTTTCATCCTGTCATTCCTGACTAGAGAGGCCTTGCTTCCAGGATTTGTTCAGGGCGTGTACATAATTGATTAGCGTATTACCAGCAATGTGCATAGGACCTTCTACCTTTTAGCACCTTCTAGCAATGGTAAATTATTAAAATTGTATGCACGAAATTGGGGCTTTTCGAAGAAACTATTCCATCAATAATTGTATTACATGAAATGGAAGAAAATGGAAGAAATGTATGAATAGAACACTGCAGCGACATATTTGTTTAGTTTATTTTAAAACAAATTACTTCACTTTTTGGGTTTTTTGTCTAAGTACCCAGTTAGATCCGCTTTTAATTCTTGGACCTCCAAATCTTTCCGAATAGACATAAGTATAAACCGTTCTTTCAATGAGTTGAATTGAGATTTAAAAAGTAACTAATGAAATTCAATTTTGCAACTCAGTATTTAGGTTTCGTAAAAATGCCTATTCTGCTAAACGGATTATTTTATTGACGCTATGTATAGTACAGACTAAGTTCTTTAGAATTCCCTTCTTTTGCTTTCTGTTGATAAGTGTCTTATGCTGTATAAGTGATAAGTGTCTTATGGATTCTTCTCCTCTCAAATCCATGAAGTAAAATAAAATAGCAGTGTGTCGATCTAGAGAATAGAGTGTGTCGACACAGGCTTTTGCTTAATGTTCGCATGAATTGTTCTTTGCTGCCTTATCCCGAAGTTTTTATAAGAACGTACCTCAACTTCCTTTAAGAGGATGAATTGGTTTATTAAACTGATCGCATAGCCTTAAATTTGTTTATTCTCTAACTACCTGACTGTATGTGTAAACAAGCCATATTTTATCATAGTTTCGTAAACCATTTTCATTATTTTGGACGAGCTTAAAAAACATCACCATCTGGAACTGGATATCTGAAATCTCTCCGTTAATAACAGCACCAGCATTAGAGCGTGTTTAAATACAACTTCATTATTAAGTTTGTCAAATAGAGCAATAGCAAATCATTAAGTTAATCCTTTCGACACCAACACCGTACCCCCCCCCCTCCTTTTCCTGCTCAAATCACGCCGTGTGTGAAGAAACATCCATTCCTCTACCGCCTAACGATTATTACACCCGGCACGCTGACGGACTAATTGGCTTCCGGCGGTGGTTAGAAAGGGTGCTAAAACGCATCACCCCTATCCAGCTGTTCCCGCCCGCGATAAAGTTGGTAGACTTTTTGTTTATACTAAGCTGGAAGTAAATAAACAATTTAAGTTCTAGTTTGCGTCGGACGTTAGAACACCTTCATAACACAGCAGGGTGTTGGCTGGTTCGGACCTGTGATCACCTTTTCCCTGTGGCCCGGAGAGCAAATGGAGATGATTGATATTGAGGGTGTTTGATGATGATGATGATGCTGATTTGGGAGGGTGTAATATGGTAAAACTGACACACACACACACACACACACACACACACACACACACACAGACTGGCACACAGACTGACCATTTTATTTTTGTACGACGATGCCACTCCTTCACTGATGCTGAGCTGATGCTCAAGAAGATGATGCCATTGCGTCACGTAAACCTCGATCTAAATTCGTACACTCTTCGACACGGACAATGTGTCAGCAAGTGTATAACTAAATCATTGCACTCCGAGCGAGCTGAGCGACAGATGATTTGCTTTTCTTACAGAGAAAGAGGTACATACCTACCCACCCAGGAGTGTAGTATAAATAAATTAGCCAATTTTTTTCCGTTGACTGCCCGTTTCCCGTGTGTGAACAAAAGGGAACCGCTTAACTTGCGCTGAATGGCCACATCCGGATCATGGCGTATTGGGATGGGATGTGTGATTAAAAAAAATTAAACCACAATCTTACGATTTCATTGCCTGTGTCGTTTCAATTCCTGCCCACCGTTCAACAGCCAGTGCGCTCAAGTGCTGGCGATGCTCGTCGGACGCCTCGACGGCCGCGTTCTGTGACGATCCGTTCACCCAGGACATCATTACCGAGCAGCAGCGTCGCTGGAGCTACGTGGACTGCAGCTATCCGCCCCAGGTCAACTACCAGTTCAACCAGCCGAACCAGCAGACCCGCCCGGTCTGCAAGAAAATGAAGCAAATCAGTAAGTAACTCCAAACCCCGTTCAAGATAAGCAGGGTAAGAGGGGACGGGAAACAGAATTTATTAGGTCAGTCGTCCCTTCCTTCTTTCTCTCTCTCTCTCTCTCTCTCTCTCTCTCTCGCTCTCTCTGATTCTCTATATTGTACAATCAATTAGCTAATGCTTCGATGGGAACGGAAACACGAACTCTCCCCGTACTATCTTTTAGTTCGCCGTGATAGGCCGCAGCAATCCTGTTGAGTTAGGATTGACCGTTCATAACCGTGTGCTGGGTGCATCCGGTGCTACGACTTGGATTCGCGTGTATCCTTCCTTCGTTCGCGGCCCGAGGTGTGCCGTTGAAAAGATTTACAAGTTAATTTAATTAGCTGTGAGCCGTACGTGCCAATAGAGTCGTTACGGAGGTAAAATGACGACTTGGCACGTAGCAGATAGGGACGTGCGTGAATGTGAAACGCACGAACATTTATATGTTTTTTTTATGCAAAAAAGT
>KB671860.1:0-65786 GCA_000349105.1 Anopheles epiroticus
GTTCGGAACAAAATCTTATAAACAACATTGATTCGCCCTTTTCGCACAAAAGATTAATAACACCCAGTTTTAATTATCTGCAAGAAAACCTCTCAGGGTCCATCTTGTACATCTCTGTACCTTAACAGGTCCATAATTTGGTAAATAAAAAATGTAAAATGTAAAAATCCGTTCCCATCTTACAAAACTTGTTGCCTGCTGTTAGGGTTAGATACATTAGCTGAGAGACTCACCGTTGCACAACGAAAATTGATTTCCAAGCTTCTTCTAGGAATAATTGGCGCGCTTGAACTGTTAGCTAGAATTAATATAAATGTACCTCCTCGAATTTTTCGAAACTACCGACTCATAAGAATTGACCCTCTGACTGTGATGGCTGTTGAATTAAACTATCATTATTCTGAAACTATCATTATTTCTTTATAATGTATTGTGAAGGAGTCAGTCAAAACTCCTTTAACTTTCTTGGCAACTTTGTGCTATTTGACTCTCTCTGTGTATTAGGATAAGTACACGTGATAAGACCAATGAAAGGCCAATCACTTTTTATACGAATCTGTTAATCTGTTAATTAATGTAACGCATATCACACACCGCACATAGCAATAGGAGCAAGCGAAAAGTACTTCCCATTTCAAAGCTGTAACTTTTTTTCATGTCATTTGCACGGAGAGGATAGGTCTTTTGGCGAGTAAAATGGTTCGATTAAGGCCCTAGTAATCGCTCATGCGTCTGCGTTTCGCACGAACGTCCGCTCGCTAGAATGGTAATCGATAGACGCAGTGCATTGCGTTTTTATTGTACTCAATTTGGATGTTTATCATCTGGTTTTTGGTAATAAGAGCTTTTTTACACGTGAATTTATTTCGAAACCAATAAATAAGATGTTCATCGGCTACTGTGATTATAAAGCAGTATTTCATTGCCGGTGTTTTCAATTCTGAATGTAAACAATTCAGAAGGTCAACTGTAAACTGACAGACAGTTGCGTCGATGCGTTAAAATCAAACTTGTTTGATCCCAACGCATGCGTTTCCGCATCGTGTGTCAAAATCCATACATTTTAAGAAAACGCAACGCATGACGCATGAGCGATTACCAATACCTAATTGATTTTATTATTAAACAGTATCCTAGCATTATGTCAATCAAAAGAAACCGTGAAAGCAGCGAATGAAAACAAAAATGAAGCAGCGAATGAAAACAAAAGTGAACAAAAATTATTTGCTGTTAGGTCCAGAAACTCATCCATTTTAAATGTTTTGAGATAAATAGTGTAGAAAGCTTTTTGAAAATAGAAAAAGTACCTTGCTCTAGCACTGGAAAGAGACGAGCTGCCGCTACTAAATGGTGCTGGAAAAGCATCGGTGCCGGAGAGCATTTCAGTTTCCACTATTGTTGTTGTACCAGAACGCTAACAGACCGAACAATGCAAATGGACACAGACAGGACATTGGGGGTCGTGTGTTAAAACTCCACCCACGCATAGCCCAGCATTGGCGTTGCAGGCTGGTGGATGATGCTCGGGGGTATCCTGCAAAACCTGATGCCAAAACATTGGACAAGATGGTAAAGATCACGCAAATAATGGTTGCTCTTGCGCCTGCGTTACAATGCGAATTTGCGGATGCGTAAGATTATGGAAACAACAACGGTTTATTATGCACCATAGCAGTTAGTAGCTGCGTGTTAGTCTCAACGGCCAAGAGAAGTTTCAGTTTGCTGTATGGAGGCCTTAGTTGGATGGATATTTTGCTGTTTCCAAATATTAATCCAAATATCCAAATAAAACATTCAGACACGCCATGCATTAGCACCCATACGCAAAAGTGGACTGAACGATATCCCTTTCAAAGAAGCGTCGACGCACAGCAAACAAATGACGGATCTGGACACTTATAGCCACTAAATCTTATCATACGGGTAGCAAAGCAAGGGAAGAGGGAATTTCACAATCCGAATATGTGGGGTAATATGTTGGCTTTAATGTTGGCCTGATTACAGATATTAAATAAATAAAGGTAAAATGGGCATGTTAGGCATGAAACAAAGTAAGAAGAATGTAGGATGTTTTGAATAAATACATGATGAGGATACGAAGCCACATTCATTCATGCAATCGAAACATCAAACAATATCGTATTATCGTTTTACCCAACAGTGCTGCTCAATGAGTAAATGTGCAAGTATATTGATACAATTACATTTGTTTACAGATTGCATTATTTAAAATATACCACACTGTTTCATTAAATAAGGAAAAATTCTCAACTGGAGCTCATACAACAGAGCAATTTAACTAATCACTGGTGTTGATATACATGTTACCCCAACACTTCTATTTTTTGTTTCTTCCTTATTTTTAACTCAGCTTTATTTATATTACCCAACATCACTAATACTGGAACATCGACAACATTTCATATTTCATAGCTTTTAAGCGTTTCATTGTTGCTAAGAGAATTTGTCGGAACTTTTTGTTTACTTTAATCTTAAAAGCTTTGACTAATTAGAAAGAGACGTGTTAGGCTATTCATTTGAAAATCTATAGCCTAAAACCATTAACGTGCCCATATTGTCCTTTTTCCCTAAATGACATAATGGCTGTACTTGTAACCAACCGATAAAACGCTATTCCACAGGACTGGTCGGTTAATATAAAAAATACTATCAACACTACTACACACATGAAGAATGTTGGTTATTTAAAAATAGCAGAAAATGTACATTCTGTTTTGACTTGGCAGTTTTGACATGCCAGTTTTCGCTTATTCGCACAACACGGGTACATGTTGTACGAGAACGTTTTGACGTAAAGTTTTCAGATTTTTCTGTTTTCGTTTGAAGTTCTTGATCGATGTACTGTGTAAAGTTATGTTCTTTGTGAACGGTGGTTAGGCTGCTTGATAAAAACATTTTCTTTTATGTATTGTAAGTATGGACTTGTAAACGAAGGTAAGAGCGCAATTTCAACCGAAATATATAAAACAAAACTTTTTGAAGGTTTGTACTGTGGCAGTAGAAAGCAGTAGAAAGAGTTGATTAAATAACTTTGTACAAGATTTTTAGCTAGATCTCACTGAATAATCCTTGATCTTTGACTATTTTTATCTTTTAGACATAAAAGAACAGTTTGAAGCATCAACTAACTTCCAAAAAAGCTTTATTAATATTATGTTTGTTTTTGTATAATTATTATTTTGCCAGTCTACATCATTTTATCAACAAATATCGTATTGATGGCATTCTAATGGTGTTTTTTTCCCTGCTTCGTGATCAAAAAGCGTATAGTGGTGCTTTCAATTTGCCTTTGCACTCAAATCGGGCTCAAATTGATCAATAAAACAGATTTGTTTTATTTAACTTAAATTTCTTACAAATACAAAAATTAAAGAGTTCAAACATTCCATGAAAGTAACAAAACGAGCATAACAGATTAATTGAGAACGGATAGCGAGGAATCTTTTTGCTTTATTATTCACAGGAAGAACAGATTAACTGAAGGAAATACACAAATCTTACAGTAATTTTGAAACAAGTTTTTTTATTCCTTACATACTTACAGTTACAACAACCCCACAACATGTACCTGCCCAAGTATGTTATAGATATTCCATATGTATGTCAGTGACACAGTTTGAATACGATGAAGGATCGTTACATCTTTAAAAACGTGACGGCATTGTCACACACAATAGTGTAAGAACAGCTAACCAAGTGTGAAAATGTGCGTTTTATTGAATTTTCAATTTCAAACCGTCCCAGGTATTGACTCAACATCCGGGATCCTCCCAATATGGCAGCTACAATGGACATCGGAACAATCAAGTAAAACATGCATCAAATGCGGGTCTGCTTTGGACACACATGTGCATAACGCAAGCTATTAGTGCAGCTGTTGGGGGAAATGCTGCTGGCTTTCTATGCAATGAGTTTTATAGCTGACGCCTTTGACGATGATGAGCTGGTGTTGTTTGTTTCCGGTTCTGCGCACCGGTTGCGGTGTTCAAACGAAGGACAAAGTCCATCCAACTTTGGGTACGACCTGGCGCTACGACAGCAAGGCCAAGGTGCGTGTTTTTATGTATTTGTGTGTATGGGTTTGCGTGCAATTCAAACGTAGACTCTCATGCTACACACCTTCCTCCTTACCAGCTTTCCGAACCGAGCGTCATTCGTCCATCGGTCATTGGGCAGGTAGATTTGGGACGATAACGAAGAGTAATGCCCTCCGTGCAAATGTTCCTATGTACAGAAGCTCCCAAGTGCAGCCTGGAGTTGACAGGCGTGCGGACCATGGACCATGTAACGTGGCACCGAAAATAAACCATTCGCCTTCGGGTCAGCTCGGAACCGAGGACGATCTGACACGATGACATGTGAAGTGCTGTGTGAAGTGCTGAGCGAGTACAAAGTTTAAATAGGATTTAGGAGATGATTTCCAGACGATGAAATTATCCCCCATCCGTCGCAACCGTGCAAATGGGCCCAAATCTTGCGACCCGGTGTTGGTGCAAAGCGATGTTCCAGTCCCGAACCAGCACATCCTGCAGTCGGGCTGCGGATGGTGGGGAGTGCGTGGGCCGGTGTAAATCGAGGACCGGCTTTGTCCTTTTGTTTCATCCTGGACGGTGAGGGATTGCAGGCCTTCAACGCCCCAGGGTCCGAGGCTTTGTTAGACTATGAGGATAATCGAATGTCGCTGGTGATAAATGCCAGCTGCATGCATATACGTGTCTTCAAGGAATAGCGAAGCACTCCCCTGTGCCGTTTTGATGAATGGCACTTGAACACTGGTGGATTGAGTGCCGGGAAATAATTGTTCCTACAACGTCAATATCAGTATGGTGACGCAGTAACGCACTGGTCTGTAGCTGGTTATAAAATGAACGACATAACGAGGATGTTGCAGCAGCATTAGAAACGCTAGAAAATGAAGATTGCAAGAAATTAAAATGTGTCTCCTTAGGTAAGTGTCTGTAGTCACAATTTTAACCCTCTAATTCAACAAACAGTATTTAAGAGAGATCTAAGAGATCTCTAAGAAACGCCCTTCGTAGTCCATTGAAAGAAGAAAAATAAAATCATTTTGTTTATTTCATAACTTTAAAGTTCTCCTTTTTAAAGTTAACTTTATTTAGGCTGCACACAAACTGATAAAATCACAATCTTTCTTAAATGATTCTTTAACTAGAAGATTCAACAGAGCTGTTGAGGATTGTGGAAAGTACTTTTATTTCATAATTTCCAGTGCATATAAGACTGTGTTTATGTTTAGGCACTATCTTGATCCTTGATCGTATTCAATGAGTTACGTTTCGTTAAGCTGGAGCGCTAAGCTTGTCTACAGCAGTTTATACGTATGAGTTCATTTCTAAAGAAAATTTCTTTTCCATTTTTACACTCTCTACGACAAACCACTTGTAAATAAAGACAACGGTGGGAAGTTGTAAAGCAAAATCGCACGAGTCCAAAAATCGTACAAACAGTAAGACAGTTTCTGTAGATGCTATTATTAGTAATGATATCTTAATTAAATTAGATCCGAAGTTTGCGAATCACTGAAATTAAGATATGTATTACATGGTGAATAATGAAAATGTAAATAAAAATAAAACTGTTGCAAGTTTTTAAGCTACCCAATTGTAAAGGGTTTATTGAGCCAACTCAAGTTATACTTTCCGATTCCTATGATAAAAGATATTTGTGTCAGTGTTAATCTTTGTATCGCCATCAGTATGATAATGCATTTTTTATCAGTCACAAACAATTCCCGAAGGTTTCAATAAGCCAAAAGACACTACATTCAACCTTTTACGAGCCAAATATTTTACGACAATATCATAATGCACTAGCAACTTAGCAAATCGAACACGTACTGCATGTTTCACATATGTTGGGACATATTTATGTTTGTTTCTAATTTACACACATTTCCTCTAGTTGTCACACGGCTGTCGTTACGTACACCTTTCCCAACGTCTGTGTCTGTGACGATAAATCATGTAAGATGGTAATAAAGTCATTCAATAACCGTTTTCCACCCTCCAAACTGACCCCCGTCGGCCAGTTCACTCGGATAGAAAAGCGTATCCCTGTGCCCTTTTTCGGTGCTCTCGAAGCAGCAGTTGCTGTTGGTTTTTGATTTAAACCCATTTCAAGCTTGAAAAAAAAGTTCAATTGCTCGAGCACAATCGCGTTGCATGTACTCACAACTGTTCGTAGAATTTGCACCTCAGGCTCGGATCGGTTTCCATTGGACAGCGAGCTGAAAGGGTTAATAAAATAAATGGATGATGTATAACTATGTTAATAAATGGATTTTTGTGCCTTTTTACAACCTGCGCGAAACCGAACGGGTCGTCCATATTTCATGCGTGAAGGTCCACCGGGCGGTGGTCCGGGAATGGTAGCACACACCCCGGACACGTGGTGTGTTCAATGGGGGAAAGAATGTGCAATCGAAGGAAGTTTGCAAAAAAATAGTACACCACCGTGCAGTGAGTAAGAACGAGTGGGATGTTAATTCATGTGCCAATTATTCCATAAATCTTCCAACGGATGAATTGAGTTTCGCTGGAACGTAAAGGCTGGGCGTGTGTGATTGTATCTTGGAGTGCATGTTTGTGTTGTTATTGCGGTCTCTTATGTGGTTGCTGCTGGAAAGGGCATGTTGGGAACAGTCCATCAATTGGGAGGTGGGTAGTTTTTGCTGTGACAGTGATTGGCTTGAAGTTCTTGCTTTAAGTCTGGTGCATTTGTTGACTTTTAAAAAAAATCGCGGTAAATATTAACAAAAAAATCATGAATTTTAATTGTATTTTATATGTTTGAGGAAAACCTTGAATTGACCTCTTAGGAAAAACACCAAAAGCTGCAGTTAGCTACACAATACAATATCACAATATCTCTACAGCTTTGGAAAACGCTAGCCTGGTCCCTACATTGCTGCTCAATCGTATGGAAGTTTGTGCAAGTCTTTTTGAGCCACCAGCATCCGGTAACGCTTCAATTAGCAAATATTGCATAAACATCTCCATCCAGGCCGGCAGAAGCGCAAATGGAGTGAAAGAAGTGCATCTGACAGTGAAAGGCAAATAAATTTCCTGTAAACGATGAAGATACACTTTTCAAAACATGGCCAGCTATCTCCAGCAGGCAGTACGTAACCCTCTTTCTCTCTCCCCACAGTCTACTGGCCAAGTTCATCCGCCCATCTACCGGGAAGGATCGTGCTGTTGAAAGTATTTTTCTCACTGCCCCCAAGGGTGTTGCAACCGGTTTCTTGCAACCCTGCCTCGATGACTGCACCAGCAAGAGCATCCTGTTTGTGGTGCAAGCGGTGTGCGGTGAGTGGTCGTTTTCAGAAAGTTGTTGATGATGTTGCTTTTACCGTTTACTCCGGATGTTTTTTCTACAAAATTCATTTCACCTTCTTTTCGAAGAAGCGTCCGTGCATCTTTTTACTGGATGCACTTTACTCCCTCTACCCTTCTGGACACCCTGGATCTGACACGGAAGCTATCGTTTCAATCGGTTTATCTTGGCCCGGCCGCTCGATCTGCACGGCTGTGTAATCGAGTGGGGCATTTAAAATATTTATCGAAATGCACCTAGCCAGTTGTAAGGCTACATTCGATATGCACTGTATCGATGTGCATACAGAAAAAGGCCCGTCTTGCATCTGAAGCATGCCAGAAACGTTAGTCTAGAAAGAAAAGAAAGTGTGAAGCAATTGAAAAAGGTAAAGAAGATAAATTTTAATCTATAAGATCTGCCAGCATCACATGCAGCGGGGATTGTTGCTGTCTGTTTTTTCTATAAGAGTGAATGAAGAAGCTTCCGGATCGTGCATCAAGAGTGAAAAAGTGAAATAAAATTCGTTTTGCTTGCTGTACGCTGCTATCGTTGTAAAGCGTAGAAACGAGACGATGATGCAACAGTATTTTGCAGAAGTAAAAGAAGACTATAAAATCGAAATGTTTACCAAGCAATGCATTATTAGCTTGCTGACAGGTGAATGATTTATCGGAAAATGGACAGCTTTTCACATTAGATGAAAATAAATGGTAGCCTTCGTTTAAAGTTTGTTTTAGCAAGTATAAGATAAAATCATTAAAGAAAAGAAAATCGAGTTTGTGATATTGATAATTCTTCAATTGTTCAATCGAAATACAGTAGTCTAAATACGATATGATATTTCCCTTGACAGCAACACATTCCTATTTGAAGTATGAACTATTCATGAATTCTATACACAATATAGCCTCGATAGAAATTGTCAAAGTATAGTGTAATGCTTCAGTAAAAAGAATGTCGGATGTTTAAGATGCTTTACCAGCATTTGTATAACACTTCCATGTAAAATAAATAGAAATCAGTGCTTAATTTAAAGCGTTTGAAAACTAAACTGTCTGCAGTTCTGTGTACTTTCTTAACTCTATCCTTGTCGGCATCCATTATTGGTGATGCTTGAAAATCGCTGTTATTTACCATTTGCATGATGCCAGCATGATTGAGCTTGAAACGCTTTGAAATCCCACGTCTCTAATCAGAAGAGTTTCAAACCTGTAACAATGTGATTACCTTTTGCAAAACGAATCGGTTGGGTAAGCCGTCACCTTTGTATAAAACCATTGAATGAAGCTTTTAAAACGGTTGCTTAACATACCAACCAAAAATAGATAGAGAGTTTTAGTAGTGCTTAAATAATCCGAAAATTGTATGTATAGACTTTAAACATTTAAACATTCAATTAGTTTTTGTAGAAGTAACTAGTAACATATATAACAAGTGTAAAACATTGAGCTCTTTCTGTATAACACAGAAATTTGGAATTAAACAGATATTAAACAGTGTAATATTGTTTTCAAAATACGCAAATTAGGCAAAACAATTGAAGACAACATTTCTTCAAAACCAATCTGTTGATATTGTTTGGTTACTAAGTAAGGGCCAGGCCGCGTTGATAATGGCATTTATTATTTAACTAAAAAATATTTATTTACTCGAACAATGATTAATTTTATTTGACAGACTAATCTAATAAACGTTTTAAAAAACACCAGAGCTTTTGAGGGAAATCAAAAATGTTTTTAACAATAATTACATGAATATATTTTCATGACAAGTCTTACACTATCATTGGCTTTAAATTCTGAATGTTTTGGTCATTAGATCGCTATAGTAAATTAACCATAATTGCAATAATTTGGTAACATTTTGTTAACTCTCCTATCACAAAACATATATACAGGTCTTCAGATTAAAGCATGATGAAGACGAACATGTTCGTCACTTTGACCGCACTTCATCGAAGTTTAAGTTTTGCCTACTGTACACAACCTCACTGTGCAAACTTGCTACAAATTGTTGAGCGATAGCAAATCCTGCGCTGATACATAATTCATAACAGATACCCCCAATTGGCAATTCAACCGCGTGCGCGTGCACCTTGAAACCGCGCCGATTCATTTCGGTCCATTTTACAGTAACGTAAACTTGTGGGGCCACGGCATAAAACCGTGTTCGGTTGAAGTATTTTCACGGGTCGTCAAACAATCATTTAGCGAGAAACAAAGCGCTTGAATCGCTTTTTGCGAAGGGAAACGCTGAGGGCAATGCTTGTTTAGATTGTTTTGTCGTCTCCGCTGGAATCTATTATAGAAGTCTTTCTGTCAAAATTCTTAATTGAAAGCGCCACAGCCAGGCCTGGTTCGTAACCTTATCCCTCTAGCATTACCGCTGACACGCGAATGCTGAAATCCTTTTACAAGGCGAGTCACCAAAAAAAAACCACGGATACCTTCTTTTACTTCGCCTTTGTTTCCATCATCACCGTCAACGCCCCATAAAGACGTCTCGCAAGGATATGAGCCAAATGAATCGTCTCTGCCTCTGGTCACTTTGGTTTGAAATGTGTCCACCATTTTCTACGCTAATGAATTTTAATTACTTGGAACATTTCAATTATACAAATTGCTTATTATTCCATCCAGGTTCTCCGGGTCGGCCTTCGCTCGGCCTCCACACGGGTTCGCCATTGCGCCCAGCGCTGCCACCTCTTATGGGTCGAAGCTATTCCAGTGACCCAAATCGAACGATGGCGACGAGTGCGTTCCGGTCGGAGGGCAACCAATGGAACCTTTAGCAAATCGTTTCACCATCAAGCATCATTGTTATGGTTGTTATTATGCATTTTTGTGCCACCGTGGAAACGGAGGGTCGAAAGGAAATGGCATCATTTTGGCACGTTATTAAGTTTGGGGAATTCGTGCGCCAACGTATACTTTGGCTAGGGGGAAAATCAATCGATTTATTTTTATTAAATCGTACGGGGCGACAACACGCACAGCACGACGTAATTACTTTCGCGTTAGCGTTTGGATGTAGCGACACCGCTGCATGATTTGATCGGTATCAATTGCGGGTTTTTGAAGCTTTTATTAGCAAACACATAAGATTAACATGTCTAAACCTAGAGGAACGAAAAACATCTGCCTGTAATGAAAACTTGTGAAACACTTTGAATTTATATTATTTTTTGGAAAAAAAGACATCCAAATTTATCATTTTTTCTAAAGCTAACATATTTTTTTCGCAAAAAAGTTTAAGCCAAAAATAAGTTCACATAAGTTTACACCGGTTCAAACACTAGCAGTTTAGCACATTTGTTCGGCAATTGCTAATCGTTACAATCGCTGGGGACCGATCTCGGATCCGTTCTGTTTTATTGCCCATTGATAAAGCGAACGAGTATTGATACGACAGTATTTCCGTTATCATGCTTCGAGCCACCGGTGGGAATGAAACTCATTCCAAATCACAGCCTCCACAGTCGCTATTGACTCCCGACGCAAACCCAACACCTCCTGCACCGCCTCCCGCAAGTGGCACAGCACGTAAAGCAGAGCCCATTATGTATCGGCAGGATGTAAATTATTGCTTCCCACTAGCGACCGACACAAATGGACCCCCTGGCGGATGCGTTGGTGCGTTTGTGTGCGAGTGTCGGACTGTGCGGTGATGATATGATTTGGTAAATGTAAAATTTAATTAGATTGATCATCTGATAATGGCAAAGGATGTGGCAAAGGATTATGGGATAAAGCGTCGGATGATTGCGGTCCTTGTCGCTCTCTGCCCATTGGTCATGGCGCGCAATAAGGTATGGTTTAGATTTATGCTCTTCCATGACTAGCTAAACAAATGACTGTAGGTTGCGGGTCTGGCCCGATCGGTTTATCAATCGATATTATGAGTGTGTCATTGCCAGCCGCATTGTGACTGATTGTAAGTGCACTGTGATAATAACGTTCGAAGCAACAAATAGTTTTCGATTAAGCCCATCACGGGAAATAATGGGCTAGGTAAATTAGGGCCACTGTACTTACTACACAGTACGCAGCGCTAGCAGTAGTGCAATTAGAATCTAATCAAAATGTTAATGTACTTAGATAATAAGCTGTGATAGCCGCCCGCCTGTCTAAAAGTTTATTTGACGTCAGAACTAAATCCAATTTTTCAAAGGCAACAATTTTGAAAAGTAGCTAACCTTTCTTATATCGGCTTAATATTACACAAGTTTGTATTACTTATCAAATGTTCTCTTGTAATTGTACAACATATTCCCTATTGATGTTTTACCTCAATTACTGTAATAATGCATATTGCAAAATATATGTATTTGACGATTCATTTCGGTCGGTTGAGCTTATTCAGGTACCAACATGATGTTGATGGATTTACATTTGCAAACGCAATAATAATAAAAATGAAAAATCAACATGATTTGTGAGTTGATTTCACCAAACGATCACACACAAACACACATACACACACACACACGCTCCATTCGTGACACTGCTGTACGCTTGATGATGGTTTATGGCTTTAAATCACCATCAAGCCTGTGGCTGCGGAAATTGAGTTCTGCTTGACACCCGAGAGCAATGTCACATAAAAAGCATTCCAGCGCAGCTCAACAAAAAGTCATCAACCGCTGCTATTAGTAACTGAGAATGAACTTTTTATGAGCGTTACAATATTCACCGTTACGAAAATATGACTACCTTTTATCAGAAATCATGCTTCTCATGTGAGGCTGGAGCGCATACAGTTAGTAGAGATGGTTGTTGATAAAACTTCTATCCAGGATTACTCTATATGATATTCGTTGTTTGAAATAGGATTGTACTGTGATTTTGTGCATAAGTAAAAGCAGAGAAAAGAAAGCAAGAAATTTAATTTATTATATTTTTTTATTCGGTAGTAATGGCCAAGCCGTATTGCTGATTTATTATAACACTCTGAATAAAAATGGTTGATATTTAACGCATTGATTTTGTTGATTCAATATTGCTTCCATTTGATCTAGCGATGTTTGGCAATAAAAACAGTTTTCTTCTACAACTATTCTATTATATGTTATAAATGATGAAACGTGAAATGTACATGTAGCTGTGTTAAACTCGTATAAGTAGTAAATATCTGGCATTCTTAGAGGACAAAACACCTTTAATTCAATCAATCTGACAATATCATCTGAATATTATTTAAAATCATCTGTAGTCCTTCGTATTCGTGAAAGCTGCTCGATGTTTTGTTATAATGTCCATGTTGTGTTTTTTTATTTATTTTTTGCTCACTGCCTTTATTGAATATTGAATTGCTTTTGCATGCATGGTTACAATGTGTGATAATAATTGTCACTCTGAATTTTATCATTATCATTTTCGATTAATTTCAATTTTTCTCAAACAAATGAAGCTGCTATCATGCTAGTCAGATACAATTATCTGAACATTATTTTCGCTACTTGTCACCTTTGAATGTAAGTTTGTGGTTTCAAATACAGTGAGCGACGGCAACCTTTTATTTTTGTATCATAATAAATAAATCAAATTTTCTTAAACCCTCCACGTAACCAGTAAATTTTAATTCTAATTTTACTACATTTGTATACTATAATTTATTCGTTTAAAGGTTATGTTAAAATTACTGATTAAATGCATTGCTAGAGGTACTACTGCATGTTTGTAGGGACAAAACCAAGACACTGTGAATAGTATGTGCGGAAGAGGACCTCTTTTGCAACAAGAATTAAGCATGAAATTTTACTGCCAATCTCTTTTTTTCCTCAACTAGGGTTAGTCCAGTAACATTCACCTGGATGTTTATCCTCTTCCGTGGATTAAGATAAATAATCAACATGCTGAATCGAACTGAAGGTCTACCTAAGCTAAAGACCTTATCTACCTTTATCTATCTGATTTCGAACCCTGTTAAATCTTTTCAGCCCTGTAACACCTGATTGTGGATCCGTAAAATCTTTACACGAACGTGTAAAATATACTTACAGTGAATCCAAAAATATTCATCCACCTTTATGTTTCACACAAAAACGTTAATTGCGAACGTTTTAGACTCAGTACAGCTAAACTAATAATAAGGTTTTATAACAGAAAAACTATTCAACAATTTTCAATAAGCATAAGCAGCGAAATAGTTCAATAACAATAATAACAACGTCTACTATGATTTTACTCAATATTTCATAGCTCAATGACTATAAATCGTATTAATTTAAGGTTTTTAAGATACCCCTTGGCCTTCATCAAAATTTATTATCTTCGTGCCATTGAACTGACCCAATTTGAGAGGAATATTTTCCTATTCTTCCAAGCCTCGAAACAGGTATTTGTCGACAGAAATTGGTCGTTTGCGAATTGATTCGTCCAAAAATGTTCACAGTTGTTTTTATTTGACTCAAATTTAGACTCTGCGACACTGAATTCAACATCCTTAGATACAATATTCAATAGATACAATATATGTATGGTTTGGTATGCATTTGGATATTCAGTTTTCTCGATACTTTTTGCTTGCCATCCGACTCAAAAATGTTGAATTTGCTATCTGTCTGACATAACGCACTGTTCCAAACGATTTCGGGCCTCCGTAGGATTATCTTGGCCATTTTACTGAACTAGCACGGTTTACAGAGTAAAATTGAAATTTTTCACGGGCCGCACTATGTCCTTATTATTAAATGTTTCGTTTTTTTCTTGTAACCATTAGGCCATCATCTGTCTAACTCACTGGTCATCATGATTGCACTCATCTTTCAAGCTTACTTTGTTTAGAGCCACCGTTTTGAGATGTATTTTGATAAATTTCACGAATATTAAGCCAGTTAACCACAAAAAAACATACGGGTGGAGGAATACTGTTTGGGTTCACTGTACGTAACAATTAAGCCGAAAATACATGTACACATACACATTCGAGTAAAGATTTTACGGATCTAGAATCCAGTGTTCAAGAGCTGAAAATAATTAACAGATCCGAGTTTTACGTACAGTTTCACCGATATATTTTACGATATTGAGAAACATTGTAACGATGTTGAGTTGACTTGAAAACCCCTGTAAGAGTTCTGAGTTATTTCCACACGCTTCATTTGGCAGCTTCAAATTGGGTTCGGTTTATCGCTTTTTAGCCATCCATTGTATCCCCTGATTGATCGATTCCACAGATCTTTTCATGTAGTATTACTTTGTTCTTTTCTCAAGTAATTTATAAAGAATTTAAAACAATATTTTTTTGCAATCAAATGCAATATTGCAAATTATTAGCATATGGAGAAAATTAAGTTTTCAACCAATGCATACACTCTCAACTTCTGTTTGATTTATTCGAAGTAAGAAAAAATTCGATCTACTGGGTTTTAGCAGGATTGTTAAGAACTATTGCTTCTGAATGCTTCTCCGAAGCTCCTTCTTCTTTTCGCCTACGCTACACAATCAATCTAAAATCAAGCGACCTACATATACCTCTTTTAATTAGTCAAGTTTTCTGTTATCGATATGGTGTATAATATTTCCTTTGGATTAATCATTTAAATAAAATCAATATGCAAAAACATAAGCACAATATTTCTTTACTTATCAATGAACACAACAGTGGAAAGAAATATTTTCATTAAATATGTTGCTCATTGTTTAAGCTGCATTCTACTCGCTGGAAAGATTCTAGTGAAACCTAAAACGATTCACTGCTGCAGAGCAAACATATCAATGTCCAAGTTTCATTTCATCTTGTCAAACCCATAGTAGTTCGTTGATAACTTTGATAATCAGTGATTTACACTTTCATCCCTTTGTAGGACGTTTCACACTACGCACCGATCATTCATTGTTGAAATATGATTTTACCAGAATACCACATTCATTTTCTCCCAGCCTTAAAGAGCAAAGCAAAAACAAAGTGCGGTATGGTTGTGCGTGTTGATTGAATTCCATTCGGTATTGGCGGCAATGACCAATCAGCATCAGGCAATGGTAAAGCGATTAGTTGTTTGATCAGGAAACCACATCAACTCTGTCTGTGCGAAGGGGCCCGTTGCGCTCGTATCGCATTTGTAATCACTTCATGGCAGAGTCAAAGTCAGGAGGCTGCAAAATGTCGGTTTTCCATTTAGCCTCTGCCGGTGTGGGCAAACCCCGTTGTCACGGATGTCCGGCGTTGATGACTGGCGTGCTGGCCCAGAAATGAACAAATTAATTAATTGCGGCATTAGCATACAACAGCTAGTCGTGTGAACAAAATTCACATTCGGCTGCGTGATTCATATTTGATTGTCGTATTTTCTCGAATCATTAGTTCGATGTTATCTATTTATTGGACGCAAGATGGCCCGGCATCTTCCGGTCGTATAATTAAACAGGGAAGTCTTATGGATATTTAATTATTTAGAGAGCCTTCAAGTGGAGTAGTTTCTACCGGTGCAATAGCACGACGCTCAATGGCATTGATATACGCCAATGAATTTCATATTAACTATGGAGGTTGTCTACATAGAATGAATCATTTTGAGAAAATGTACGTAATAATAGCTTTTATCAGTTCTATAAAACAAAGAGACTTACGCTCTTGTTCTAGAGTGCTCTTTTCAAATAAAGGATCTCAGCATCCTTTCGTCGAGTAAACATATATTTTTGCTAGAAACTACACTTTCCTTAACTTTTAACGAACAAAAAATCCTCACACATTATGCGCCAACTTATTGGTGGTTGAGTTTTTCAAAGCAAACTTTTTCTAATCTAAAGTATCACAACAAACACGATACAAGTGTCAGTCATAATACGCTCTGTCTCTCTCCTTACCACAGTGTCATACTCATCTCTGCCGGCAAAATTGACTGCACTGGGTGCCGCAACTATCACCGTCAGTGGAGCGACCGGCAGTCTTAAGTTTATCGTCCGTACGTCCGTTCGAATCCTTCGTCCCTTTGTATCGCTACACGGGCAAAGGCTCGCAAGTCAGGCTAAGCGAAAGCCCGTTGAAAGTTATTTGCAGCAAAAGCTACAACTCAACAAGACGGGCGATGATGTTGCGGGTCCCTCCTGGTTGGCCATTTATTGATTCCCGTCCAACCATGCGCTGCGGTTCGAAGTAAATTAGCGTCAGAAGATTAGGTTCCATTATCCTTCGCTTAAGGGGGATTTACTTTCGGCGAGTTTTGGCCTCTGCTTCCACACCAGCCACGCTATGCAGAGGATTAAGCCGAGCTAGACACCGGAACCGAGAACGGGAGGGAATGGCAATTCAATTCGGTTTGTTCATTTTGCGGATTGTTAGCCGAGCTGCCAGGTTTTTGTTTCTTTCGAGTGTTACCGTTGTTGCTGCTGCATTGAGGGTTATTGGTATGCGGATCGGCTGATTGGATTCGGCTCGGATTTGACAGTATGGCGAACGTGAAACGCTCATCCAAAGCGACAACTTGAATATGCATATAGGATGTCCGAAAAAATGGAAGAATCATATTTATGCTTTCAAAAATGAAGAACTGTAAATTTTTATATTACATTTGCTTGTATTAAAGCAATCAAGTTGTTAATGAGGCTAAATGTAATCGTAATGAAGAAATCGCCATTGAGAGCTAACATGTTTTTTCAATTTGCTTTAAAAACTTAAACGATCGAAATTGATACATTTTAAATAAATCATATTTTTTCAAAACGTCACATCAAATTCACTAATACAAACATCAACACAAAATAAGACAATCATTAAATCTTTAGAGTTTCCTTGGAAACATCGCCTTTGAAGCTTTTCAAGGATAACTTTTTTCCTGAAGCTTTTGTCGCTCAAACGGTGTTAAAAAAAGGTATCACTAAGTAGGATAATAGCGCGATGGCAGAGGCGAAGAAAAGCTAAGAAAATACCAAAGAGCAAACGTTTGGCCCGCCGGAATGTGGCATCTGGGAATAAAAGCTCCATTAATCAACAGCAACCATGCGGTATCGTAACGAGTCCTTCCTCCATCCCATCTCACCCGGAATTCCACTGCCCCACACGGCCTTCAGTTCGCACATCCGATGGGGTTGCTTAGTTTTTCAGAGCTCGTTTTCATTTTTTTTGGTTTCTGTTGTTGTACTACTGATTCTACCATTCGCTGCCCATTCCTGGACCAGGATCGCAAGGGATTCGTCTTAGAGGATGCTGCAGAGGGGAAGGAACGAGCCCGTTTTTGCATTTAAGCCACATTTTCCATCGAACCTTCGAGGGGAAAGACGTTGGTAGCGAAGCGCAAAAGCGACTTGCCAATTTGGAGCGCGAGTTTTCCGGGCAACCGATCGACACTACGTTTGCACTACTTGTACGTGGCCCTGGCATCAGGGGCTTCATACACTGCCGCTACACGGGAGTTACTTCCGATGCATTTTTTATAAGTAAGCACATAAAAGATATTACCCGATATAACTCTTTTTTCGCCCTCCCAGTCCGCACGCTGCTTCACGATGTTTTGCACCCCAAAAATTGCCCTCACAAGCCCCACAAGAAGGATATGGAGAGTGGCGCAGGGCGCACAGAGAGCGTGAGAATCTCCACCGTAATGTATACATGACCAATGCTCGGAACAAGAAATCGGAATCGGCCAGCTGAGCACCATTGGAGTTGGCCGAAGTTAGCAGAATGCTTCCGCCAACGGCCTTCCTGGAAGCTGCACCGATTCCGACCATAATTCAGCCGTTTTTCTTTGGAGCTTTCTACCCAGGAATTTATATTCAGTAGTAGTTTCATTTTATTACCTTCTTTAGTTTTTGTGTGCATACAAGACGTTAAGCAAGTGCACGAGAAATATTTAAAGAAAGCGAACGAAAGACAAACGTGAACCATACGGTCAGTTTTGTTTTTCTTTTGCAATTTAAACATTCGACCACGGCTGGCCTGGTGGCAAGTGGTTTGCCTGATTGCCTTCCATCCGGTTTTAGCGCGCTTTCGATGCGTTACGGCTTGTTCTGCCAGAGGCGCTGCGGTATAGCGTGCTGGTGAGTGGCAAAGGGTTACAACTTGTTCACGTGATGTATCGGTTGTTTTTATACAGGATGGATCACACATTCCACCCATCAATCACCCTTAATATGGTCCATTTGGACGCCGAGCATCGTACAGAGCTGACAGCTTCGTATCGGCATTCGAATCAGCCCTCTCTCCGCACGACCGAATACTCCGGCGCTTATGCGGCACCATCTATCATATATTTACGATTAGCAAACTTAAAAAAAAATGAAGCACTACCCCTTTTTTGGGGCGTGTTTTATTTGCTCTCAACTCTACTCGCATGTGAATAGATCCATCAACACATTACACATTTATTTTGTTTATACGACAAAAAAGTGAGTCTCATGTGCATCTCTTGATTGAAAAAATTAACTTGACCTGCATAGCACCTTTTGTTCATAATCCATCAATTTCGAGCCCAGTTTTCATTGCCAAAAGCTCCCCTTGGACTCGAATCTATCATCGTTACGCATCCAATATAATTGAAGCAGTTTCGGAGGTGCGTAAGAAAGCTTTACCCTAAAATATGAAAAACAAGCAATCAGTATAATGAAAAACATTTAACGATGAAAAATGTTTGGAAATATATTCATTTTTTGTATATTCTTTATATATTTTTGTACATCATTTTTTGTCACAGAAAGAGCCAAAGCTCCTTAGTACACCGGTTAGGCTTCAACCCTACTGGGTTGTTGTGCCACCCAAGAAGAAGAAGAATATCAATTTTTTACATGTAAATGTAACCTTTTTTATTTTTAGTTCTAGTTCTAGCAGATCTTTAGTTGTTTAGTTTTATTTCTTCTCGCAAATTTATATTCTCAATCATAGAAAATGTTTACCACTTTTTCTGATTAAGTATACATAAAAGTACTTCATATAAATCACTGTTCTTTCAAAGACAATACGTGCTGTTAAAAATCTATAACATTTTCATTCAATTTATACAAATTTACAATTATTTGCATATGTTTCGTCAAATAACTCATTCAATTGCATATTACTAACAAATATTTTATTTACATATATATATTAACAAAATTATGCATTTGGAAGCCAATTCACCAAACAGTAGTTCCATATTAGTTGAGAGACTAAACACACCGATTGATACTGGCATCAATTTACCGTACTAGTAAAAGATACTGTTGTGTGTCAAGTTAAGAAATGAATGCAAAATAAAATTCACTTTACTTAACGTACTGATGTTTATGATACAATGATACCGCATCTGTGTATCATGCAAAATCGTTTGTTCCAAAGATTGATCATTTAAGCTCTTGGAATAGGTGTCCCTAGAGGTTTCATATTGCGGATGGACTGACGTATTTAGTAAGTTTTCCACTCGGTAAAAGACCCGCGGATTTTTTATGGTGTCTAACGGTTGAGTCGTTTTTTTATGTATTGTTTTGAAATCGATGAGACTATTGTGTATGTTTGTACAAAGAAATTATTGACGTAAAGCTGCAGTTAGGAATAGAATTGTGAGCGGTAAGAGATCGATTAGTTAAATGTTTAACTACTCTTAAGTTGGCTCATTCGGTTGATTTGATGGTTGGAATATTAGTCAACTAAGACTGCATTGCGGGTCGGTGGTCTCATACGTAACGGTGTAGGCCTGTTTCATGCCAGACGTTTCATAGAATCCCATTCGATCCGCTGCCGCCCTCCATGAGCAGGATTGATTATCCTGCTCTGGTTACACTAAATAGTATGCAGGATTAACAATCTTGACATGGAGGAGTACACTCAGTCACAGAAAGAGTCAATGCACATTAGGGGTCAGGTTGGACCTTCACCCTACATAGGTTTTTATGCCACCCAAGAAGAGTGAAGAAAACTGCGTTGCATGAAGAAAATACTTATAGTAAATTTGGAACGAATTTTTTATTTATAAAGAAGGGCAATTATCAAACTTTTCTTCTTCTCTTCAATCTTTTTGGCTCAACAACTAATATTACTTGTTATAAACTCTTTCCTAAGGATATCTGACTGTGACTTGTTGTACCCATAGAAGGATATTAAGTCCTGCGTATGGAGAGATAGTCCAAATGAGATTTAAACATCGTCATGACCCTCGTTTGTTCTCTGACATTTGCAGTAGTAGCAACTAGCACTTATTCTTACCATTAAAAGTGCATAGAACGGATGCAATTCGATCTCTGCCTGTTGAAAAAAATGAATAGATAAATGCCTGCAAATAAACGCTTACCTTTTGTAAACTCATCCACAACTAGCTGTGCTAGTTGTAGAAACCGCGGTGCAATTACATGTGTGGTCAAACAAATAATGTTACGTTGTTCATATACTGGCCAGTTATCAGCCACGTCGCAATAAACCCACAATGTGCGACCGATATGGCTGTACGATACCTGATTCTTAACCTGCTCGATCCACTATCCCGTTATTTGGAAGCTTCAGCTACATTTGCATTCTCGCGCCATGCATAAAGCTCCCCCACGCGACACGAGCTGCATTCCCGACCATCGTTCCCATACAGCGCCAAATCAATGCATTTTGTAACAGTGATCACGCTTGCATAATTGCATACTGCATAATCGATAGTGCAGTCGGCAGACGGGAAAATTTATTCACACTATCCTATTCAGGCTATCCAGGCCAAGCACAGGAGTGTCATGAGATTCGATGTTGGTCCATCGGAACCACGGTCCACGAGAGCGCATTGGAAGTGTTTACGTTTTTAATTAATTAAAAGCAGTATACAGTTTGGCAAGAGAGTACGAGCAGGGCAAAGATAAGGTTAGTTTACCTCTGCTGTATTTCATATTTTTCGAAACAAAATCAAGCATCTGGTTCGGGAGGAAAATAATAAAACTAATTAAATAATTCATAAAACACCTATCCTAGTATGTAAAGAAGTGTTTGTATGAATTGAAGTGGTCAGAGCTGTTCTCTTGCAAAGCTTTACCAGTTTAATAGTTTTTTCAATAAAAATAATAAACACATCGTTTGTTTGTCCTTAATTTTTAATATTATAATTTATAAAAAAATCAATCTAATTAGTTCATCTATAAGTACTATTACTAAATGAAGGGCTCTAATCGAATTGTTATAAACATGGTAAATTAAAATTAAAAACTTTAAAAAGTTTTAGTTAAAGTACACGAAACAATCTATTACAATTACATAACAATATATAGAAAACTTGTATTTGTCTGTTATTAAAATTACAAAAATTATTAATTGAAATATTTAATAATAAATTAGGAAAAATGTAACGGACTTGTTTTTAAATAGAAGTTGTGAAGTTTTGTCACTGAATTGCTAAATCGTAAGTGGCAGTTTAAGTGCTAATGAAGCGGGCGGTAACGTTTCCGAACTCAAAGGGTAATTTGCATACACTTCACTCCTGTTAAATCTAAATCCTACTCTTTCTATTTAAAACAAAAAATATTTTAATGATAATCCCCGAATATGGCACTCATTATCTTACATTAAATCTTAAAAACCTATCAAAATAAATTAACAGTGACAAAAGTGAAGTAGATCAGTGACTTGGCCCAACCTGCATCGATAATGATTGTTGGATCAAGAGGACAATCAGTAGACGTCAAGGCTACCATCGCCCAAGTAAAAAAAAAGACTAACAAACTAGTTCTAATGATATGAGATTGTTCACCGTAATATTTTACTGTAAGTTAAAATACTCTATCTACTACAAACCAGCCTGTATATTAGTACCAATCCAAAAAGCTCGATAGCCAAAAACAAATGTATTTATGTTTCACGTTTGCCATCGCTATTGCTCAGTTTGGGCCGGTTTTCCTCAAGTACCGTCGATTAACATAAATGAACACCAGAAAGTGGCAAGTCGTGTTGCGAACGAAGCAATCATTTGCACAGCTTTGCAAGCCTCCGCCCCGAAACAACATTACCAACTGCTATTTTTCTGCGCGAATCTGGAGATGGCCACTTGCCGACGTAAGATTTCTTGCACCCCGTTCGTGTGCCTTCATTTCGGAACAGAAAGCTGAAACAGCTCGATTGCCGCCTCCTCGCTCCATAAATAACTGCTTTTGTCGTGGCGTGGAGAAGGGTGGGTGAGGTGGTGGGTTGAGTTGGCTAGAAATGAAAAATAAGCTTTTATTTTTCTCCCTCCGCTGTGGGTGTTGAGCCACAGCAAAAAAAAAGGGTAATGAGGAAGCAGTTTGCCGGGCAGGTCAACCTGCAGCTGCACAGTGGATTCGAGCGCTGGAGCTGTGAAAATGAAAGAAATGATACAACAGTAGCAAGTGCAATGTTGTTGAAGTTTTGCTTTGCAATTTCACGGTGCAAATGTAAACGGAAGAGACCGTCCCATTCTTCCCCGCCCAACAAAACTCGCCCCGTTCGCCCTGAGCACAAGTGTTATTGAGGGTGGCAAGAGTTGCTGCGACTGCTGCTTTTTCATTTTTGGTCGCTATTATTAGCATTGAGCATAAATTTGCCCGCTATCATTATGCAGTCACGCCGGATTGTTTCGCCACTATGCGTCCCATTTGCGTCCCATGATGGTGGGACGCTTTCATTCTGCTTCCCTTTGACGATGGGCCAGCAGGACGGACGGTCGGTGTTTTACATAATGAGTGACCAAAGTGTTTTTCCTCAACGGGAAACTTTGCTGCAGGTGTCAAAAAATTACCGTTTGACAATCTAATAATTTACCGATCGATGCACAACCGTTTAGCGGGAGCAAATATTATCGTAGCGAAACGAACGACCCGGGCCGCTCACCAGCAACTAGCTGCTCGGATAAACGACACCTTGCGCTATCGTTGGCGAAAACTTTCGATTTGTTAAGCTGCGCCCATTTGGTACACCTTTCGGCAACGCTAATTCAGGTCCGCTACGCTTAGACCCACCAAAAGTTGCCGTTTCGTAACTGATTTGGCTTTTCCAGTTTATGATGCTCTGAGTTTGCTTCCTGCACCACTGTTTGCTGTGTATCGCATGTGACAGATGGAGCTGACCTGAGCCACCGGTAGTTTCTTAACGATGGGCTTAAAGTTTCGTCTTATTTTGCATAAGTCGACAGTAAGTCTCTGCGCTTGACTCGTACTGCGGTGTGCGGCAAACCATGGTGCGAGAAGATAATATTCTTAGAAAAGTTTGTGAGTATGAATAATGGGGTCGTTTTGCAGATATTTCTTGCATGTATTCGACCGCTAGCTTCCGGTGGTCTTAGTGTACCGTGAAGGAAAATTCATTTTGAAAGTAATTTATAACAATATTGTCCTGGCTAGCATGGAGTGAAAGAAGTTTTTAGTATCGAAATATGTTTCTGTTCTTAATATTGTTTAGAATTAGGAGGTAACATTTGCTTAAATAATTCTAGCCAATTAAAATATTAATTTATTCATTATATTTATCGGAAAAGGATAATCATGCATGAAAATTTCTAACAGGTATGAAATTTGGGTTTGAAACAGACCCCACAAGAAACTCATTCAATGAGAATACAACACTTCATAATTGATTAATTTATGAACCAGACTTAATTGCACCAAACAATCATCACTAAGCCACCACCCTCGATGCACCTCCCGAAAGTGCACTGGGTAAGCAGCACGCCTCGGTCACGCAAAACGCAATCATCACTCGAATCTTCATAATTGGCTAGACTTTGCCTAGATTTGCTGGCAAAGCAACAAGTCGATAAGTACCACAAAAATGTACACCGTACCCCCGCTGGTCATCGACGGAAGCAGGTTGCTTTTGGCTCAAGTCCAAGAATTTCGTTCGCATGTTTGCTGGTCAGCACAGGCATAGCGAGACCCAGTCCTGCCAGTGCGGTCGCAAAGAATGCCCGTACCGTCTCCAGCACATTCTTTATCGCTTGTTGGCGTTCTAAAGCGACTTCCAGCCAGCTGACAGCAAACCGTGACCAGTGAAACATGAAGCGCGCGTCGCGTGCCAGTAGAAAACAGAACCGACAATAAACTACTTTTCGGTAGCTGTGCGGGACGGGCGGGAAGGAAATAAAAATTATACTTAACATTCAGGCTGACGTTGTGTACTGTTGATGGCAACGTTGTTGGAAGTTTTATAGAACAAAGCCAAATAAAAAAACATGACGTCACCGAACATGAGAAAGGCTTACGAAATTGTTCAACACATCGAGTAGTTTTAAAGTCAAGCAGTCGATTAATTAATTTCATAAATTCTTTTCGAAACAAACAGCACAAAATTGAACTCTGAAATTTTAGCTACAAAAAATTAAAGTATTTATTTTGCTTTTAAAAACTTCATACAAAAACACTCATCCGCAAGTAGTTTGAGAGGAATGGAAAATCTGCGAAGCGCTAGACGGTAAACGATTGTGACGGGTGTTTAAAGGGCAAAGGTGACAAGCAACAAATTGTGCTGGGAAATAAAAGTAACGTATCAAGTGGAGCCCATGCACCCGCACAGCCTAGGTGTCAAACGTCTTGTTAGGGGAGAAAATTAAGGGAAATTAATTTAACTAAATGGAAAAAAAACTCAACTGTCACATCCAGGTTGACGCAGGGCACGAACGCTAATACCGACTGTGGCGCACAACAAGTCCCGGCGGGCAATCAATTAAGCATGTTTTCTTGTGTGTAATGATGCCGTTGCGCCAGTTGCTTTTCCCGAAGGAAAGGTGTAGGCTAGCTATCGCGAAGGTTGGTTTATTGTTTCTTCAATTCTTCTCTTCCCTGAAGTGTTGGCGAGAATGTACTTCAAAACAGTTAAAAAAAAGCGTTAACATGACTACCTGGAAGACGCTGCAGATTTTTATTAATTCGTTTTTTTAACAAAGTGGGAAGTGTCAAACAAAGACTTTCTTGCTAATGATTTTACCATGCTTATGACAAGTACACTTTTACAGATTTCACAAAAAATTGGATGATTTATGTATTAACAATTAACACCAGAACTACCAGACCAGGCACTTTGACTAGCAACGCTTAAATTTAAACAAGATTTATTCAACAGTTTGTTGATAATTAAAGCAAAGATACAAAGCAAACCGCTATACCTTAATCAAACAAACTAGCATTTTGAAATGTTTTTTTTTAATTAAATACCATTAATTTTAACAAAAAACGCTTAAAATGCTTGGTAGTGTTAAGTGTTATTTATTATTACGAATGACAACTCCCTAAGACACTTGGCAGATTAAATATCATACGATCTTTAGGAGTTACAAACGTGACATACACATTTAATTAATTTAAAATACGTGTATCATGATTGAAAGTTTGAACCAACAGTAAGCTGTAATATATTAATAACTTCCAGCGTGTCAAGGCGTTTGGTAACACAAATGGAAAAACATTCATCCTCATGATAGACAATGAATAGTTTCTTAAGTTTGAGCCAATAAGATTTCAACCGTACGGCACTCAGTGCAGTACATTTAGTTCCGTGCGGACACTGCTAGCACCACGTCTACTCTGCCCAGGCCAAAAGCGTGTAAAACTATCAACTCATCCCGTCACTCCGTACACAGCTCCTTCAGCTGCCATTGCACTTTGCAATAGAAGTCATACGAGGTGGGAAATTGTTTCCTTGCCCACATGCAACCATGCGGCGTTAAGGAAAATATTAAGGCATGGGAAAAGTGAGCTGCATGTATTATGCATACAAACGTGCTCATCCGTTCGGTGTCCCTGCTGCGATGATGTTGCCTGCACGCTCACTGCACGCTGCAGTATGCTGTCATTCTCCGGTGATGCTTATGCCACTGACAGGAATTGTTTGCAACTGTCTGCATGGTGATAAGAAAATAAGGAATGGGCAGAAGGATTTTCTGAGGATGCAAAATTGATGTAATACTCCGTACGGCAGACTGTTGGTCTGATCACACACACCTAAAGACACGAGTGCACACCGCCTCATGTGGTGTCGATCAACTTTTACGTCCGTGTTTGACTGAAAGATGGAGAGAAACAGTTCTGAATGATTTCGAAAATGGGAAATGGATCGAGAATGTTATCTCTTATGTTTTAATGTTGAGAAATTAATCGATTTTTTTCGTCTATACCATGCTTGACTCGCCCTAGGATTAAAACCCAAAATCTACTGACCAGCCAACCATTATTCCATTCCATCCGAAACGTTTTAAAGAATGGTGTTAAAAGACAGCAGCTTCACGTGTCAATCACATCGATGAGTAAAAGTAATAAATTTAACCCAACAACGATTACGGTGTTTTATGTGGAAATGTAATATTAACGTAAATTAATCGCCCATCAACAGTCCATCAAAACCAAATTCAATTCCAGCCGGTCCCTACTTCTGGGGCGGACACCGAATTTCGACTGCCTAACCTAATCAAAATCTAATTTTGAGATACCGTTTGAAGTTACCTCTCCGGAGCGGCCCAACCATCTGGCACGCGTTGAACCGAATACTCCCAAATCTTGGAACCCTCGACCAAGAGGTTTTTCGGTTGCCCGGTTCTTTGCCATCTCGCAATCACGGCTCTCATCACTGCACACTGGTTCGCCGTTGATACTTAGTACAGATGTCAGTGAGTCTGACGAGTGTCTGATTGGTAGCAGCTGTTGCTTCTGTTATCATTCAAAGCTGTCATGTATGGAGATGGATAAGATATCGCACCATGGACTGGCGCTCTTGGTCTGTCTGGATTCCTTCATGGGCCGTACCAAACGAATCTCCAAACGACTGTCTGCCCAAAAATCTGTATGGGAGCATCGTAATCGAATCAAGCACAGCACGAAACAATCCCACCCGGAAGTGATAACTCTCGTCAATGATGAGCCTAGACTCTCGGGCAAGTTAGAGGCTTTCTGGATATATTCTGCTCGAAAGTGAGGCTTTAGTAGTGTTCGACGCAGTATTGCAGACCTTCGGTGTGTGGTTGATTTACAAGCAGCTCTAGAATGACAAAGAATAGAATATTTACGCAAGTGTAGGTAGCAGCATGCTGGAAACTATTTCTGTACCTTTGTTCAAAAGGCATAATGGTTAAATAATTTATAAATGATTAAGCCAGCTTTTTAACTTTTTCCCTTTACAGAAAACATATGGAAGTTTGGTAGGGTGGATGTAAATAAATGCTTTTCAATTATATCTCCATGCAATTTCCTAACTTAAATTTTATCAAAATTATCTAATTGCTTCATTTAACTAGTTAAACTTTACAAGCTTATTATATAATAAAGAAAAACTGTTTATTAATTGTTTATTAGTTATTTAAGGACAAATTTATTTCTATATAAATATTGATCCAATGTTCTCCTATGTTCAATCACGAAAACAAATGACAGCCTTATACGTATAGCCTTAGCCTTAAAAATATTGCAATATGTGAATAATACAGCAATATGTAAAGCTATCTTTTTTATTTTATAACATTCCTCACATGCACTACGCAAATTAACGGCTTGGCTAGAGGTTAAATAAACGACTTATATGCACGCCCGCCCAAATCTAAACATGCACTCGCGTGAGGAAGCGCAGTGTTAGCACTGGACTTCCTGATTCAATTTTCTTGTTTGCTTTGGTTTGCATTTGTCTTGCGAACCCTTGGTCGTACGTATCCGTTTTAGCGAGTGAGGAAGTGGTGTATCTCCGTTCCGCTTCCTTCTTTTTTCGCTCTTTCTTTCGGGGATGCTTTGGATTCGATCATTCTCTCGGGAATCATCTGTTTGCTTATTCACGTGGCTCCGCTTCGAGGGCAACCGGTCACGACCGACACTCGTTTTTCCATTGGTTTCCAAGCTCAAACAGAGGAGTTTCATCGAATATATTGACATTAGAAATTGAATTTTTTCAACAGTTTTGAAGAACAGTCTTTGTGCTGTGTGATGATTTAAACCGGATACAGAGCGCGTAAAGTAACTACTGTATGTAAAATATTGAAATTATGTATTCTAAAATAAAACTACGCCCTACTTACTGTTTCTCTACTTAAAGTATAATTTATTTTGGGTTTTCATAGAAAAATACGATAAAGTTCACATATTAGTAAATAACCATCCAATCAAGGTTACATTATTAGCTGATTTTTATTCCATTCGACAACTTTCGGCGTAGCAAATAACAAACACCAGGAAAATCAAAAACACTCGGATGTGGCTTGATGATATTCTCCAACACCATCTTGAATCGAAAAACAACATTTCAATAGAATGGAAGGTGTTTTTGAATCACCTTCCACACACATTGACGGGACAATCTCTTCCCGCACTGTTGAAAGAACCAACACCACACAAGTACTAACGGATGCCGGTACATCGGAAGTGAAAAGCTTTAAAAAGGGATGTTTATTTTGTTCCCAAATCACCTCCAAAGCACCCACCCTCTGCACACACGTATACGTGCGTGTAGAAAGGTTTGTACGCATTGAGTCAGCGAGCGAGCCTCCCCGTAAGAACGCACCTATCCTTATCGGGCTAGCCGTTCGCCGTACGTTTTTGTCTCAAAGGTAAATGCGGCAGTGTGAAGAGATGCGCTTGGGATTTGCTTTAGCACACGGACAAACACATTCGGGCGCTATAGATACATCTTAAGGCTCAAACTTGGGATTTTACGGCTTTCTGTAGGAAAGTTGAGGTCATAAGAAGGAAAATATAATATGTAAATTATTAGATCGATACATGAAAAGTCAGCATTGCATAAAAGAAACTTTTAGTTTAAAGTAATAAGAATCTAAGCCCTTGTACCAAATTATATGAATAATCAGTTCCAAAATTTCTACAAATATACGGTTACTGCCAAAAGTGATGGCACAGTCTCGATTTGCCCGTTTAATCCATATTTTCTTGGTCAATTCTCATCACAGCCGCAAAATTCAACAGTCCAGTGATAGAGGAACTTGTTACGCTCTAAATAAACCCCTAATTACATTTGTATAGGTCAAGTTGGTTTAGTGTTAAGCCATTAACTGAGAACACGCCATAATGAGAATTCACAAAAGTCATGGTACACCGTTTAGTTCCACAAGGATTTTTTTAGAACTGGTCAATTAGGCTGAGATAATTATGACATACAGAACTAAGGACATTTTGCGAACTCTTTTCTCGCATAACTTCTTTGAATGTTATTATTTTGTTGTGAAATGAAGAAATCAAGAAAAAAATAGGCGTTGAATTGAGGAAACAAGTTATTGTACTGTATTGTAAAAGACATTCGAAACGAAAAGTTGGTGACATAGTTGGACGGACACATTCTACAGTCCAGGATAACATCGACCGATGGTATATGAAGGAAGAGTGAAGAATCGTCCAAAAACTAGGAGAAAATACTATCGCCAATTGAGGAAAGCATGATATTTCGAAAGGTACGGCAAGAACCAGTTACCAGTGCCCCAAAATTAGTTGAAGAGGTGTCGGACACTATTTCAAGGCCAATTTCTGCAGAAACTAGGTGAAGGGTATGGAAAAAAAAATGTCTTTAATGGCAGGATAGCACGAAAAAAAACTTTCACATCTGCTGTCAACAGGAATAAAAGATTATTATGCGTATCGAATTTTGATAAAATTTATTGTTTACTGACGAAACTAAAATAAATCTTTTCGGTAGCAATGGGCGAAAAAATGTGCGGAGAACAAAGAAAATGGAGAATGACCCGAAGCATTTACTACAAATTATCAAAGATGGAAACGTTTTGCTGTGGGGCTCTATGTTCATATATGGAGTAGGAAATATGGAGTTTATCCAAATCCTGATGGATAAAATGGTATTTTTAAACATCTTAAAAAAAACTTTAAAGAAAGTGTGTCAAAACTGTGACTTCCAGCAGATTACTTTTACCAGCAAGATAACGATCCCAAACATAATGCGCGTTTAGTGCAGGAATGGCTGCTATATAATGTCACCAAACAGCTGAAAACACCGCCACAGTCACCAGATTTGAACCCCATTGAACATGGCCCTGAACCCCTTTTAACCCCATTGTGGCGTGAAGAAAAATTCCGGGTCCAAACCAGTCATCTGACGAGCAAGAGTGACCTGAAATCAAAACTAACTAACGTTTGGGAAAATATCGAACCTGAATTAACCACAAAATTAGTTGATTCGATGCCTCATCGCTTGAAATCCGTTATTAATACAATAGGAGGCCAAACAAAATGTTAAAAGGCGGTCAAAAAATCTATTTTAATCAAAGTTTTCACATCGTATACCATGACTTTAGAGAGTTCACAATATGGCGTTTTTTTCAGTTAATGGCTTAAAACTAACCCAACTTGGCATATAAACATCTAATTAGGGGTTTATTTAGTTTTTATATCACAGGACTGCTGAATTTTGCGGCTGTGATGAGAATTGACCAATAAAAAATGGATTAAACGGGTAAATCGAGACTGTACCATCACTTTTGGGAGTAACTGTATATTGTCATGCATTTCACAAACTTTTACAAAGTTTTAAAATTTTGTTTGTTATTGTTTTGTTGTTGTTTTTTATGTTTCTTTACATACACTTTACTACTAAAACAGTATCATTTTTCTTGAAATCAACTTTTGTATTGCTTGTTTTAGTATCAGCAACATTTGTTGAAAAACATTAACCGTAACCGAACTGTGTTTCATAAAATGTGAATTTCTTCATTTCGCAAAACACAACACAGTTATTTCATACTGATTTATCTCTCGTTCATTGAAGCATGCAATTTTTTTTTATTCAGTAGAGACGGTCAGGCCGTACTGCTAGCATGCAAGCATGCAATTTTGAAGAGTTTAGAATATTACAAAATTTACAAAAAATGTTACATTACAGTTGCATGCTTACTAATAGAAAAATATGCTGGAGTATATTATACGAAGATTATTTTTTGTATCCTTTTGTTTAGAGCAGTTTTCAAATATTCTACTAAATATTTATTCGTACTTACTTTCGAATATTCATTTATTCATGATTATTTTTACATTTATTTCTTTCCATAATTCAAAACGGAATAATATCCACACTGAACTAACAATAATAAAACAGAACACGAGCATAAACTTAAAACATTAAATATTGATTGCACACTGTGTTTCGTACAATGCTGCTAAACTTTCGGTCTTATCATCATTTTAGAAGTTTTCAGTGCATAGTATTGCCCTCGAAAGGCAGACCACACCATCCCAGTGGCATACTCCTTCGTGACGCCTCGAAGGTATTTTCCGTTGAGATTGCTGAAATGTTTGTAGAACAAGCGGTAATTGCAATTGCTTATTGATTCGTTCAATGCATAAGGACTAACTATGATTCACCTTGAATGACAATTACTATACCACCAGGCCCCAGTGAATGTTACTGCACATTGATTTCCCCATGTGTCATTATCCGCATCGAAAGTAGAAAATTTAAATCCTTTGGTACCGCTGAAAGAATCCCCCGCCGTTCCTGAATATTTCTCAACGTGAGTAACTGCATACTTTTGGCTCTCGTCCGCTATCTCGAACTGATCGTATTTGGCATACGTTTTGTTGCCTTCGAAATCTTCCAGCACTACAACTAGCTCATGCGGGGCCGATACAGTCAGCTCATAGATGCGATCCAGACCAAGCCAAAATTCTCCTTCAAGATTCCCGAACCCATTCTTGTACTCGTTCCAATTGCGATAAAAGTTGGTGGATCCGTCAAATCGATGCTGTATCACAATCCAGCCGCCTGATTCGTACTCTTGATCGCACAATACAGTCATCGGTTGTTTAAACGGCTTTTCAGGCTGTATTGCGTACACACCGGAAGATGACATTGGTGCAGTACTGCACGATCTATACGTCTTTTCTCTCATTTCGCTCTCATTTTGCTGTTTTTGTATAACATTTTCAATCTTACAGCCCAAGTCAGCAAAGCTTCTTTGCGTTTTGTCGTGCTTCTGAGAAACGTGATCTTCTAACAGTTTTAACCTAGTCAATATCATTTCAAACGCAAAACCACCATTTACACTATTCGTTGTTTCTGAACTTGAATCACATTGCACGTTCGCACTCGTGCAAAACAGACCTAGTATAAACAGTAAATTGATGTTGGACATGTTGATAACACTGGTTGCACTCAACGAATGAATCTGGATACGAAATGTTGGCCATTTATACCCGAAAAGTGGCCAAAAGAACGGTAATGCTGTTGAGACAAAGACTTTGAAAATAAGAAGTATGAGCCTTACCGCTCAAAATTATTAAACTAGAGTTTTTTTTGTGTTTCAAAATCATTATCTGGCCGTTTAATAGATGTATGTATAATTTTGTATTTTTACATTAATTGATTCAAATACGTTTGTTTTTGGTACCAAGGGCCAGACTGTATTGCTAACGTATATTTGGAGCTGAACATAACACAAAATACAGTTTCGATTTACGTCACCCAAAATCCCATACATATAAAAAAAATCTGCTCTCCAAAGACCAAACGTCGTAGTCTATGTCGGATGCTTATCAAATAGCTTCATGATGAAGTTTGTTTTTATTCTTTTTAATGCCTTACAGGGGATTCACGATAGCATTCTACACTCCTTATCTTCCTTCATGTTACTCTTGGGCAAAATTATGGTTCACTCAAAGCTACAGTGTGAATTATATGCACCATATTACTAACTTTAAGTTAAATGTATAACATAGTAATGAGAGAGCAGCAATAGGTCCTTTCAATAGTTTAACATACCTTTAAAAACGAAATTTTCCTACTGCAAATAGTAGTAACAGTAGCATAAACCTGTTGATTTTAGCTGAGCTTAGAGCCCAAAAAAATACCTTACGTTTGACACTACGAGTCACTTTATCATTTAAACTAAATGTCGTTAAGTTTTTTGTTGTAATGTATAGATTTTTTTTAGCAATACCGCCTAATTCCTGAAATAAAAAAAAATGTATAGAATGTTCGCTACAAGTGAACAAAATTACAATACATTCACTAACATTGTATTTTAAAAAATAAGAGGAAACCGGAAAAATGAAACAGGAAAACGAACTTCTGTGACAAAACATAATCACTACAATTTCTAATCGCACAGTACATTTTCAAATTATCAGCAAATTATCAACAATAACATCGCACAATCCGTTAGAGCGAAAACAATTTATTTTCTCACATTACATCACCGTTTACAGTTTCATTTTTATATTCACTTAAGCCCTTTCCACTTTGGGTCGTATCATCATCTTTGCCGTTTTTAGGGAATGATAGTATCCTCGGAATGTTCTCCATACCATCCCTGCTGCATACACTTTCGTCTCACCGCGCAAGTATTGCCCATTCAAATTGCTGAAATTGAAATTGGTTACAGTGCAACAAGCTCATTATATGCTTTGCTTCAAGATTTCACTCTAATTTCACTGTGTATTACCTAGAGTGGCAATCATTATACCACCATGCTCCGGTGTAGATCACTGCACAGTTATCCTTCCAGGAATCGTTGTCGGAATCAAATGTGGAGAACTTCTTCCCTTTCCAATTGCCCAAGGAATCACCAGCCGTTCCTGAGAAGCCGTCTATTTTCATAAGTGTGTACAACTGCTTCTCGTCCGCTATCTCGAACTGATCGTATTTGGCATACGTTGTGTTGCCTTCGAAATCTTCCAGCACTACAACTAGCTCATGCGGCGCCGATACAGTCAGCTCATAGATGCGATCCAGACCAAGCCAAAATTCTCCTTCAAGATTCCCGAACCCATTCTTGTACTCGTTCCAATTACGATAAAAGTTGGAGGATCCGTCAAATCGATGTTGTATGACAGTCCAGCCGCCTGATTCGTACTCTTGATCGCACAACACAGTCATCGGTTGTTTAAATGGCTTTTCAGGCTGTATTTTGTACACACCCGAATGTGGAACTTTTCTGCAGGAGCTGTACGTATCGCTCATCGTCGTCTCGTTTAACTGTCTCGTTTGCTCTATCAAACACTCAATCTTTGAACTACATTCATTTAGTTTAATTTCCATTTGATGCTCTTTCTCTGTGAATTGCTGCTCCAGTATGCTAAGCTTGTTCATTATCAATCCGAATGCGTATCCACTATGTACTACTCCCCAATGCAATGAATTTGTCACACATTGCGCGAGTATCCCATCACAGGAAACTAGTACAACGATCAGCAAACACTTCACAAACATGATTGCGGTAGGCACAATACAATAATGCTTGCTTGAACCATAAGAAACCTTTTAATTTATACACTACGCTGACCAACTTACTTCGATTTCTCTCAACGAATTTAACGAAAAAACTGTTGTGTTTTAGGTTGTAACTTTAATGAGGTGTTGTTGCTCTTAAAACAAACATACCTGATTACAACACTCAACACTTAATGCAATACTTTTAAGGGCCGCGCGTGCCAACCGCACCGTGCGCCTCTGCCGAGAGCTCCTGCCCGATCGGCTGCTCGATACGCACTCTTTTGTCCATTTGAATTGCTTCTCATCTTTTAATAAATTATCTAGCGGATATTTGACGTCTGGCATGTATGGTATGAACTTTCCACAGTAGTTTATCGCTCCCAGAAAAGAGCGAACTCCAGCGACGTCGATGAGCGGTGGTAATTTTTTGTATGGCGCTTATTTTATCCTGGCCAGGACGTAATCCCGTATTATCGATTATATACCCCAAATATTTTATCTGACACATTTTAGAGACGCATTTGTCTGCACGTAGAGTAAATCCATATTCCTCAATACGCTTAAGTGATTGAGTAAGTGTCTTATTAATGACGATCCTGATGCTGATGATGATCTCCTGAAATGATGCTGGGGTTAACTTTGTTCTAGGATGTAGACGATTATAGTGGTATAGCCCCCGTATTGATAGTTAACTACTGGCGACATTCTCTAACCATCTGGATCTGCAGAAAAGCATCGGAAAGATGAATTTTGCTGAATATGCGACATCTAGACAGCTTAGCAAAAATATCCTCCAGTAAAGGAATCGGGTACTTATGGAGGCGTAGAAGTTCATTCTTTAGTTCAGTGAATTTAGTCCGGTCAAGTAGTCGCAAAACATTTTTATTTTCCCACTCGCTTTTCGAACTACTACAATGAGGGGTGCCCTCTACGAGTAGTCGACATGCGTGATGACGTTCTGGGCTTCTAGTCGATCCAGCTCCTCCTCAACCGATGATAACATCGCATATGCCACAGGGCGTTTAGGGAGAAATACAGAACAACTGCCCTCCTTCAATTCCATCCTTATGCATGACTTCACACAATGACCCATGCCACGAAAAACTGTCGGAATTCGCTGATCCCAAGTTGTACTTCCTGCTTCGATCTAACTACAGTACTGCTCCTTTGGGATAGATCCAAGTGAGAAAGCTTCCACCACGGCAGCTCCCAACACCAAAAGTTTTGTACAAGCGATCTGAATCGGTGCCTGTTATATCCTGTAGGCGATGGTTATAAATGCTTCAAACTCACCAATTAGCTGAAGATAGTCTTGCCAGGCCGCCTTTGCTCTCAGCTCTTGATAGGGATGGCCTCCGATATCCTTCCACAAGCTCTCACTGATCACAGTAATATGGGACGCTGTGTCCAACTGCAGCTTAGCCGGTTTTCCGTTGATCATGATTTTCACGTACTTTCGTCTTGCCTGTACGTTGCACGCGTTTATGTTGACGAAGCGCGTGGCCACATTTCTACGCCTTCTATTATTATTATTTCTACGTGCTGATCGACTGAAATCGATTTGCACTCTCACAGTGCCCTTTCGCGATGTCCATACTTCCTGCAATCCGCGAAGTTATGGAACTTATACGGGGACTCGCGCCTCCAGTGCGGGCCACCGCGCAGCCAACTTGGATTAATTGACTTATGAGATGAGGTACTGCCAGGGTTTGCCTGCTGGTCGTCAGGCTGGTACTACCTATTGGACTTTGATGTTGCAAATGTTGCTGTTTCTAGCCTCCGCGCTTTTTATCGCTAAGATTCGTTCTCCCGTTTCCTTGGCAAGAATTAACAAACTTGTCATTCTTACATTGGATACGCTGGAAGTCCACGCATAACTGATTGAAGGTCACGACGCTCTTCTCTTCAATGCGGTCCTGCAAGCGATTACGCAAGTCATTGTCAGCTTCTTCTTTGAGTCTGCAAACAAGGATAAGGCACATGGATTACTCCTCGCTCATTCCGCCGATCTCAAATTTACCACAAGCACGTTTTACACGGCCAGCAGGGTTTTCCGCTGGTGCCTTAACCAGCTGCATGCAATTATAGTGCAGAGAACTGTCTCTTTTTTGGTCGTAAAGAACTTCTAGTTTGCCAACCATCTCGTCGAATATCTGTTCACGTGCTATACGAGGCTGAATAAAGCTGCTGTAACGGGCGTATTACGTCCCAGAATCCGTACTTTCGCCCCATCGTCAAGATGGGATGCGTCTCGCCGAAACAGGTCGTCATAACGTTTATAATAGGTCTTAAAAGTTGCTCCCGATTTCGCATCATATCTAAATTCACTCATTTGACCTGCTAGCGCATCTAATATCAACCCCGAATTATCTCGCATCGAATTACACAGTGAAGGCTGTGGCATTGGTTGCTGTAGGTTCCAAAAAGTCAAAAAATCAAAAAGTTTATAAGTTAATAAGTTGCTGTTGCTGGTTCATTTGCTGTTGCATGAATTGAAGCACTTGCGACAGCATTGTGATATCGGCATACGTTGATACACATCATCCGATTTGATTGCTTGTTTTAGACTAAATTATTTATTCGATTTTTATTTGATCGGGGCTGAAACTATCTGAATCTGAATATCTGAAGCCACGTCTTACTGACGATGCGTTTTGCATGCTCCCGTCTGTTCCAACTTGGTTTGGTCGCGGGAAAGTTATCAAATAGTAATTGCCATACATCTCTTATGGTGCAAATCACACTTGAAAACCCAAACTTTGCTCGTATACGAACGGCACTCTATGAATAATAACGCGTTACAAAGGGAATAGTATCGGTTCGATAAAATACTAATCGATAAATAGTTAGATAAATAAAAGACAACTCCTCGTCACTGTTGTGATATCGATGCCGTAAATAAACGACGCTGTGGTTTTGGTAGGTGCGAAAAGGTAATGATCTATTCCTCTAATATCTTACGCGCGTTAACCCATACACCCGGATGTTTTAACGAAGAGCCTCGGCTCCGCTCGATAGGTTCTCCAAACCTCACATATCACACGAAGTTTCCTCCGACGTTAGGCAGGTTGAGCCATTACAAAAACCACGCAAATGATTAGAAGCTGCAATCTTATCTGAGTGTGTAGTTATGTACATCCGTGCTACGTGCATCCAAGTATGTTCATGTACGCTCATGTGCATATAGGCATTTGCGAGATTACAAGTTTGCTACGACAGATGTACGCTCCACGCGCAGCGTCGCGTTCCAACCGGTAACCTTTCCCTGAGTATGTTCCCACGTAAGTCGGTGCAGCCCATGATCGACTACTCCTCGTGCGGTGTTATGTTCAGCGAAGCTGTCTTTTCTGTTGACCAACGCGTCTCAAGATGATCGGTGTTTTCGATGGATGAACCGTCCGTTCTGCTGACCAACGGGTATCAACATGATGATCGTCTCAGGTGGAACCTGCAACGTGACCAGCAGCCCGACCAGAGCTGTTACCTGCATTCTAGCAGAATTTAAAAATTAGTTTGTCTGTACAGCAATAAACATCTTTTGTATAAACATACTTGGGATCTGAATCATAATTGTGTATTTACTATTACCACAAACCGAAACCCCCCATTCTGGGACACTGACTAATACCGCGTAACAATTGACGGTTGTAAATGATATCCGATAAAGCGACAAAATAAAATTGAAACTAAAAACCGTAATTCTTCATAAACAACTCATATTCGTTCTTTTGAAACACTTTCTTTTTTCACTTCTATTTAATTGTTCTACAAGCAGGTCTTTGGACGAGATGAACAATCAAAATCTCACAAGCCAAGTGTAGCGAAATAGGCGAGCTGTTTAGCTAAACTGTGTAGTGTCAATGGTGAATTAATAAATTGTATTATTAGGTATGTGACCATATAATGGTCATTTTTATTGATTGTTCTTTTCCTCAGTAGTTTTAAAACATATAAGTTTTATAAGTTTTGTTTTATTCAAACATCACCCTAAACAGCTTTCACGTTGGATCTTATCATCATTTTTGAAGATTTTAATGCATAATGATGTCCTCGAAATGTGAACCAGCCCATGCTTGTAGCATATTCTTTAGTTTCTCCACGCAAGTACTTTCCATTCAGGTTGCTATAATGAGGAACATTACATAAATATTAGTATTTAACCTTACAAATAATTGAAGCAATGTTTGTAGTTTGTAAGAAGAGGGGTATTCTACCTTTTATGGCATGCTCCATACCACCAGGCTCCCGAGTACGATACTGCACAGTTTTCGCCCCACACATCGTTATCGGAATCAAAAGTTGAAAACTTCATTCCTTTAGCATTTTTTAAGGAATCTCCAGCTGTTCCAGAATACTCTCCTACATTCTTAAGAACGTACATCTCGCTCTCGTTACCAATCTCAAACTTACTATATTTGGCATACGTTGTGTTGCCTTCGAAATCTTCCAGCACTACAACTAGCTCATGCGGGGCCGATACAGTCAGCTCATAGATGCGATCTAGACCGAGCCAAAATTCTCCATTCAGATCTCCGAACCCATTCTTATACTCCTTCCAATTGCGATAAAAGTTGGTGGATCCATCAAATCGATGTTGTATGACAGTCCAGCCGCCTGATTCGTACTCTTGATCGCACAACACAGTCATTGGTTGTTTAAACGGCTTTTCGGGCTGTATTTTATATACACCGGAGGCTGAGAACGGCACTTTATCACAAGACTTGTACACGCTACTCTGATCTTCAAAGTACATCGACAAGTTTGATACACTGCAGTTTTGGTGGAACAGATACTCTCTGAGTTGATTGCTCTTTGGCAACAGTTTTTGTTCCGCCAGTACATTCGAAAGATCACGCTGTACCACTGAAAGATTGTGGGCAATGTGTTTCTCACTTAATCCTAACTGGTTTACAGTTTCTCCAGTTTGCTGCGCGATCCATGCCAGGTTTTCCACAGCTTTCAGCAAGTTATCAATTCTAGAGCTCATAACGATCAACTTCTCTTCTATTTGCAGATTGCTTTTGACGAGATGATGCTCTAAACTTTGCAGTTTTGTCATCATCATTTCAAAGGCAAACCCATTGGAAGTTCCACCACTTGATGGCAAGCAAGTTTCTTCACATTGCACTTTAAGCACTGTGTAGAACAGAATCCACGTAAACAAAAGCCGCTTTTGCATTTCGTTGTGTCGAGCCCAACGCGTCTTAAGAAACTGGTTAAGCCAGCACAATGTTCTCCGGATTTTGCCATCTCTGTATTCTGTAACGTAGAATGTGATAAACCGTTGACCTTGAGAACATAGCGTAAAGAGAAGCAACATTGTGCATTTCTCGTTATGATCAAGACGATTTGCAGTAAGGTTTTTGTAAATTAAAATGTACTTAACTTATCATACAACTTAGATTTAATTTTCTTAAACGTAACAATTACTCACAGAATAAGCAAATTTATGATACACTTTTAAATATGATATATTTTTCTTAATTTTAAAAGGGCCCTCAAAACATAACAGAATCATTCATTTATTTATAATTATATATTTTATTTATAATTATTTATAATTATTGAAACAGATCACCTTTCTTTAATTACTATGATTCTTGAAATAGTAGCATTGTTCCAGCACTAACCGCGGAACGCTTTAACGCGAGATTTGTATTTCGGGTAATTTTATTACAGTTTATTTGGCGCAATTTCCTTTCGATGTATATTCCTACGTTGTGTTTCCTTTTACTGTCTCTTGGCTACTGACCCTTCTGGTCTCTCTCTCTCTCTATCCTAACTCACTCTCACGATTCGCATTAATTACGCCATTATCCTAGTCACACCCTTATGGCGCTTTATGGCAAGCTATCGATCCTGGTCATCCTCGCGATCGTCCTATCCCAGCTTATCACTGCCTGCTTACCTTTCTGCTCTGCATGAACAAGCATTTTTTTATAAAACAAATTATTAGTAAATAAAATTATTTTAAGAAAAACAGATTTCACAAACATCTTATAATTAAAATGATACTAACATCCTTTTAACCTAGGCTAAAAACATAAAACCGATGAATTTGTCGGATGTTTTGTAATTCAGCATTATATGTATGTTTATGATTCTTAGACCTAGTCAAGGAAATCAATATTTGAAATAAATACATGGTAAAAAAATATTGCTTCTTCACATTACACATCACATTCACATAAACACATTAACAAATAGGCTATCAGTTAGAATAAATTTCATTCAATGGACACAACATAAAATTCAACTTAAAATATCAAACATATCAGAGAAATAAGGAAGGATCAGTTCTAATTTAAATTAAATTTTTCACGTAAGTGCCTTGAATCGTCTGCAAGATTGTCAAAGATAATTCAATTAAAGATTATTTCAGGAATAAAAGTGGAGAATTTTATTGATATGAAAAAGCCGTTAGGCAAATATCAACTAAAACCGATAGTTTAATCTTTTTTTTTTATTCAGTAGAGACGGCCAGGCCGTATTACTAGTTTAATCTTTTATATAGTAAACAAAAATATGAAAACTACAATACTAAATAAAATTCAAATTAAAATCCGAGCTGAAATCTTAAAAGATTCAAGAGACTTTAAGAAGTTTTTCCTGCACATAATTATCAAGTTTTTGTTCCCGCAAGTAAAGTCCTTTTTTATTCCTTAGTAACGGCTAGGCAATAGTATTAAGTAAAGTCCATTTTAGGGCTTATATATAATCTGGGTGTAAACTATAGAATCAAGTTTGTTGCTCTACAGCGTTTGGAACGAAAAGTATCTTGATTATTATTTTGGTGAAACGATATTGAACATCATTATGGATAGTACTAAGGTCGTTAATCAATAAAACCTAAAAACATGGGTTGATCAAAAATATTTATGATACAATGAAACTGTTTATCAAAATGGCATTGTTGTTTTTCGGAATAAAATAAAAGTTTATAAAACCTTTCTTACCAACTCGCTTATGCTTTAAAAATGTTTTTATATCTTCTAGTTAAATTATTTTTCTCAAACGTTATTGTCGCTTTTGTGAACGGTTGTTTTCCATTCAAATTCTTTCACACGCATTGCAGATGGCGCTGTCATCGATAGGGAGAATCGAGAGATTTCTCTCAAATGTTGTATTGAAAAAAAAATATTTTTGAACTCAGTATCATACACGTAACATTTTATTCTGTTCCAAAAAAAAAATTTTTGAACTCAGTATCATACACGTAACATTTTATTCTGTTCCAAAAACAGTTCAGGTTAAGTTTTACTCGTTTTTCTCTTTGATTCTTCCATTTTATTGTTTCGCTTGGGCATACTGGTCTAATCAGTCATCCGTGTTGTATACTGCACCTCAACTCGCTACAATAAACAACCAGGCGTCAAATTCCGCGATGCACGCTGCTTCCTGTCAATAGCTTGCTGTCATCATTGAAGAGTTCTTTTTCAGCAAATTGTCCACGAGGTAAGTTCTGCGCTGCTGAAGCTGAAACAATTTTTGGTGTTTATTCGCTAATAATTCAATATTTCATGGGTCTAAACCATATAGTTATCAATGTGCATTGGTGATTCATAGTTCTAATCGACATCTTTTTTCGTATTTTTAGGTTTGTATTACAATTTCACCACACCAACACCCGGCTATGCCTTACTACCGTGTGCCGCCCGAGGGCTGCGGTAGGATAGACCGATGATGTGACTTCTGATCAAAACTTGTTTGATTTCGTTGCTAGGGTCTATCCTCACACGACTTAAAACATGGGGGCATACAGATACGTCCAGGAACTGTACCGCAAGAAGCAGAGCGATGTGATGCGCTATCTGCTGCGTATTCGCGTGTGGCAGTACCGCCAGATGACCAGATTCCACCGTGCACCGCGTCCGTCGCGCCCGGACAAGGCCCGCCGTCTTGGATACAGAGCCAAGCAGGGCTTCTCTGTCTTCCGTATTCGTGTCCGCCGTGGTGGCCGTAAACGCCCGGTTCCGAAGGGTTGCACGTACGGTAAGCCCAAGAGCCATGGTGTTAACCAGCTCAAGCCTTACCGCTGCCTGCAGTCCGTCGCTGAGGTGAGTGCATGTGCCGGTTCCGGTGTACCATATTCTACTATTAGTTTTTTTGTAATGTCTAGTCCTAGTGGCTTTGATGATGATAACATTTCCGTTTTTTCGAGATGATTACGTATCATATGATCCGAATACTTCCTTGGATGTCTGAAGCACGCAACCTAACCTCACAAATGTGTGTGTGCGCTGGATGTTTTGATTCGACCTCATAGTTCGTTTTCATTTGTATCATTGACAGGAACGTGTCGGTCGCCGCCTCGGAGGTCTGCGTGTGCTGAACTCGTACTGGGTTGCTCAGGATGCTTCCCACAAGTACTACGAGGTCATTATGGTCGATCCGGCCCACAACGCTATCCGTCGTGACCCGAACGTGAATTGGATTTGTAACGCCGTGCACAAGCACCGTGAGCTTCGTGGTCTTACGTCCGCTGGAAAGAGTTCGCGCGGTCTGGGCAAGGGCTACCGCTATTCCCAGACCATTGGAGGTTCCCGTCGCGCCTGTTGGCGTCGTCGCAACCGTCTGCACATGCGACGCTACCGTTAAGATGTATCACACTCTAGTGTGGCAAGCATGGTGGATTAATGAAAGGCAAGTTGTAATTTCTTTCCACACCATAATAAAATACAACTGATGAAAACAACAATTAATTCCATCTGGTTTCGAGTAGCTGGTTGCCGAAAGAAAACCCATGCTAGTTTTAACAAAGGATTTGGTAAATAACTAAAAATTTTCATTCAAATTGTGAATGTAGAGCACACACGGAATTAAATAATGATGTATAATGAAGTTAATCGACATAATTTTTTAAATAATATCTGCGTATCGGTTTATGTTGAACCGCTTCTTACTGTCGTATCTCTAGGGAAATTGGGAGAATAACTGTTGAAAATAATTTAATTTAGTTATACAATTTTAGATTCTCTTTGTTATAATGATCTTCATCTGGTTGTTTGATATGATAAACGGCGAAAAATCTGATTTGCTCAGAATTGTGATTTCGTAACTATTTCTTTTCTATTGCCAGCAATATATTTCATTAGATTGAAAAGCACCATTTCAACACGTTTGTGTAATGTGTAATTTTTCAATTTTTTAACATGTTTTAGGTTACATGAATTAAATTTTATTATAGCAGTTCCATCTCACCATTTAAATATTGCTAAACACAAAACCAGCAATCAAAGTGAAGGTTTTTCTGAATTACAAAAATCCTTTCAGCCAACACTTTATACTGTGTTGCTGTGTTTTATGTGTTCATATGTAGCAGCCTGCATGAACCCAGCCACTAAAAAGTAACTCACTTCCCCACCTAACACGTTGGTTTCTAGCGATCAGCGAAATGAACGGAATGCAATTGCAACAAAAGCACCTTAAAAACGCTGTCATCTTTGCACATGCTCAGTTGATGCTGTACATCCTGTGGAGGGGAATAGCTTTAGGGGCATTCGTGCAGGATCCGAATCGAGATACTTTCCATCGTGAGCCAAACTAACCACATCAAGGATTGGTACATCTCAGTCGCATGTTGGCGTTTGTGTGGCCCGGAGGGATACTGTAGGTTGAAAAATGTTTTGCTGAAATGCAAGCGAACACGCGTTCATAACACACAGCAGCCACCACGCTGCACGCCACCACGCGGCATGCAGTCTTCGCAAAAGAAGTTAATGCTGATGGTCAAATTTCTGCAATCAGTTTCGAAAGCTTTTGCTTGAATGTTATTTAAAATCATATCAATACATTTTTTAAATTAAATGAGACAAAAAACTCATGTTAAGTGTAACTGATGCATTTGATACAACAGATATTAAAATGCAGCAGAAAACACGTGTTTTCGCGTGTGGCGCTCATCGCTAAGCATTCGTTCAACCTGCTTTAAGACAGAACAGTGCTAATCGAGTGGGTTGGATTGGATGGTGGTGAGTTTTAACTGCGAACAAAACCTAGCTTGTTTCACAATCCCACCCCGAACGCTGCGAAGCTGTATTAAAAGAAATAACAGGTGCAAAATGAAACGAGTAGTTTCAGGGTTCGTTTACTTCTAATGAAAACGGCTCCGCCTGCTCTATCCCACGGTAATGCGAATAATCGGGCCGAATAGAGGATTGGCCATGAAGGGGGATACAGCTGTACCTAACAGGAAGCATCGGTTTCTGTTTTTCTTCCCTTCTCCACCCCGTCGTTTAGTACAATCGTAAGAGGGAGAACTCTTTATTTTGTCTTCCACCCTGCCGGGACGAACTGCCATTCCCCATACACGTTCTCATGTTTCTGATGGCCGTGAAAGCGATGCAATGCGATGCAATTTTCTTTTGCATAGCAATGATAGGTAGATACCAGCAGCCAGATGCGAACACACACATACCGAAGGCAAAAGAAAGGCGGAATGACACGAAAACGAACCACCCCACCGTACTGTCCGTTTCGTGTAAATGAAAATAATTTAATTGAAGCGAAATCGCTGCACTTTAATTAAATGCAAACAAGGCAGTGATTGCGCCCTCGCCAGATAACATCATCGATTCCATTTATGCTTATGATGATAGGTGCCTTGTGTGCGTAGTGCACACAAAAGGAAACCTTAGCTATTTTTATTTAGATTTTAGTTCATTGCTAATTAAAATGATCGTTAAATATTCAGCCAATGGTTTGACTTTCCAAGTTTATTTTTTTATACGGGCGCTACTGCTTGAATTTTTTTGGTTACTTATTAATTGAAATTATTTGAAGAATTGTTCGTTTTTCTTGTTGTCATTCAATGCAACAACTAAAAAACTGTTTTGAATAAAATTTAATATAGTGATCGTGCTATGGAATATAATGTTTTATCTCAGGCAATTTAGTTTAACGAATTTATTGTTAATTACGGGTCCGCACATTAATATCTCTTACAGTTAAACATTTTTGATGCAAATTAAAATATACTTTTTAAATTTTCATTCACATGTTTTTCCACTCGAAACAATGTCTGTTTAGTGCATGGTCCCAAAAAAAGGGGATAAACAGAACCGTTTCGGAAGTTATTGTACCATGACGATAATTAATTTAGTCAGTGACCTGGTGTCCTTTTTCCCTAAGGATATTAAAAGGCTGTTCGACGCGATCTTTTTTACGTATCTGATGGCTTAACTCCTTATCTTGCAGTTTACAAAAAAATTACACAATACTTTTACACAGGAAGAGTAACTAAAATGTATGAGTCTTTTAACATTCGTTTATGAACCCAATTTGCAATGGTGAGTTAGGATAACAGCTAAATAATTTTATTCCTTGTGGGACGTCATGATTGGAGCTACTAGTTAATAGATGCTTGAACAATTGAATTAATTCATTAAATGAAATTCCAGAACATATTAAATCAAAACGGGGAATCCTTTGATCCCTGATTGATCCAGTTTGTTCAACCGTGATTTTATTCAAAGAAATCGACCTTGAAAAGAATATGATTCAAAGGATGTTGCATACATTCCGCTTATCTGCATATGAGTGTACCATTAGAGCCAGCTCAAACCATGCGTGAAATATTTTATTCGTATTGTGACACCGCGTGGTTTGTTTGGAGGTACGAGGCAATGGAATTGGAAGGTATACCCGTAGCAGAGGCTAGTGGGAAGTTAGGCTATGATTTATTTTTTATCTTTTTGCTTGTGTTTTGTTCTGTAAGTGTATAGTTTAATCACTTTCATTGACGTGAACTGTAGGATGATATTTTAGATAAGAAAACTAATGGGAATAAAGCTTATGGTATTTAATTGATGTACTAATGACTTATCTTATCGTTCAGCATTTTACATTTCTGAAGGCGTTCTCGTTAAACTTCTAGCTTTAGCATTTATTTTTATCTATAAACGTTCTCCGAAAGGCAAAATAAATTTCACAGAAAAAACGGTAATCTTACGTTTTAAATTCACATGAAGTGAACACTGTGGAGAGCCCAATTGAAGATGGTCTACATAAGAATTTAATTATATGAAAACATTTCATTCTTTAGAGGATTTATATCCTTTGGATTCACGCAAATAGACTCTCAATTTCTCATATCAAATGTAGTGTAGAAAAGTTTACATTTATGAAGAACCTTCATGGTACGCTTTTGATTATCACACCGTAAACTTCACGGCACACAACACACCTCTGTTTGTGGCATGCAATAACACGTTCCTCACCACGGTACATAATTTGGTGTACCCTGCCCAGCTTCAGGTTTAGGCAAGGATGTGCAGAGTATTGCATTTTATCATGAATTAATTAGTTTTGAAGCAGGTTACGCTTGGAGCGCACGTGGCAGATCAAATTCCTGCTCTCGTTGCGTTCGTATATCTCAGCGGGAAACGTGAATCCTCCTCGTAACGGACAGGACCTTCCTCATTTGAATGATATTCGCCTGCATTTCGCAATTGTTTGGCCGATTGGGTTGCCTCCCACGCTGGAGCAACAATTTAGCCACCTCTGCTGATCTGGAGCGAATCAGGATCGCCTACTTCCGCTCGGGTTCGCGTTTCCGGCATTCTGAAATAAATAGGCATTTATATGCAAGCTTCAAAGATTGTAGCCGGTTGTCGAAAATTAATGGAAGGGATTCCGCCGCTCCCATCGGGGAATAGTGTGGTCTCGTGCCAACGCGCCGGACGACCCAGTTTCCCCTTACCGTTTGACACACAGAATCGAAGCAAATCCAACCGTGCGAATGTTGTACATACCGATGCCCGCTGTGGCTTGTTTATGAAAGGCGCACGAAGAAGTCATTTCCATCATCAGTTGATCTGCTTTTAATTATATGACTACCAACGAGGGTATCCGGTAAGTTCTCTCTCTCTCTCTAACTCCCTTTCTCTCTCTCTCTCTCAATCTCACCTACACGCACTCTCTCTTATCACTATGCTAAACTACGCAAATTTGTTCGCAATTGTGGCGACTGCGATTCCGCTGCGTCCTTGCGATAGCATAACGTCCGATCGCAGCAAGGATTTGGAAAGATTGCAAGAATGATTTGGTATTCGACAATGTATCGTTCTAATCGACAATCTGTGACAACTGTTTCGCCCGCGTGATTTCAGTGCATAGGAATTACGGAGCAGCAATTAATTGGCGTGGAAAGTGTAGCGGAAGGTATACTTTTTAAATGTACACAAAAGACATTAAAAATTCACTTCAAAAATGTATTTATTGATTTTTTTGTACAAACTTTAAAACTTGATAACCAAAATGCACCTCCTTTATTATTAAATTAGGAAAAGGTTTTGTGTGTAATTTTGATAAGTATAAGTGATAAGTTATTTCTTTTTCTTAAATTTTTGACCTAAGTTGACCTAATTATTATTACAATCTTTTTTGTAGATGTTTTAAAAGATTTTCAGAATTCAGCATTAATGCACTTAAGAAAATTACGATTAAAATTAACAGACTTTCACTATCAAATAAGCAAAAGGTGTTAATCATGAAGTAAGGTTTTTGTTCACAACCTAAATAAGGGTACATTTTTAAATAAACTTTATCAAACAGTTGCTTAGAAGGGTTTCACATTTTTCCTCATCTTTTTCTTCCTTAAAAGTGATGCGCGGATTCTTGTCTAAATTTTCATAAACATGAAAATTGCGTCTCTTGTATAAATCACTCTGTTTTCGGTTTCATAGGAAATTCATAAAAAAGAAATTTAATTTTAAATGTTTACTGCAGTAAATTTCACGTATTATACAAACACATAAACCAAAATTTGTTGAAGTAGTTTAATAACTGTTGCTACCATCCTGCGGTGCCATCCCTTAGGCTCTAATAGACAGTTGAGTGCTTATGGAAAGTTCGAATGGTATTCCAACCAAATCGTGACTTGTAATGTTTTTTCTAAAAATATTCAAAAGAAGTTGGCACATCACTTGCAAAAGAAAACGAACCACAATGCATCACAACCACACACACACTTCTTCCAGCCGATGGCTCTAACGCCAACTATTGCCGAAAGTTTTCAGTATGCTTTCTATCACAGCCATTATGAAGTGGAGTCTAGAGATATCTGCAAAAAAGCACATCAAACGAAGCTTTCAGCATAGTGCGAACGAACAGTAATGGCCCCCGGGAGTGGGCCCGACTCTCTTCGCAGTAAACCAACCTAAACGGTTCGCAGAAAAAGCACGAGCTATGGCCTCCCTGCCTCAAGTGCAATCCCGAACGAAGGAAAGAAAAACATACGCTACAGTGGAAGCTACCAAGCGGAGTTACAAACATTTGAATATTACGATGCTGGAGCACAAATAAATCAAAACATTTACAGATTTATGGTACCCCGGGATACTGGGACGGTTTTATACACCGTTGTTAAAGACGAAGACGATGGAACCAGCCCTGTCAGCAGTATCTGCCGCAACCGAATTGTACTGAATACAAATCGAAATCTAGTGGGAATTTCAAAGACGTAGAATGCGTTCTGAGAGGTTGTCAATTTTCAAAGATTATTTTCTCCACGTTCGACAGCCCGAACCTGCTATGCACGCAAGGAACGGGGATTTAAGGAAGCGCATTGTTAGTGAGCAAAGTGTTGAACCCATTTCAAAGCCCGGAACCTGCCCGAAACGCGAAGGATGCTACCCTGTCTGTCGTTTGTGGCCGCATCCAATTTGGAGAGAAGAAAATGATCCGGTTAATGCTGCTTTTGTTACACATTCAACGGGTTTCACACGGCGGCGGGCACGCTGTGTGGTTCGTTTGTAGTAGACATTCCGTTTTTGGAGTTTTGGCATACAATACTGGGCACGGAAATGACATCGATCCCACGGCCGACCTATTGGGCCAGAATGAGAGTTTGGCTGATCTTTGTTACATCCTTCAATTGTGTCGTAAGCACTTTGATGTGAGGATCCCTCACCGGATACGTCGGCCATGGGGATTCATCAACTCAATCAGACAATATTTATCTCTAATAAGCTTTCAGGGACTTGAGCGATTTTCGTGGGGATGGGTGGTGTTTTTGGAATTTATAAGAATATACTAAATAGAGTTAAAAAAAACTATAAACAGTTTCTAAACTATTAATAAATAATGATGTACAGGATCAATTAACGTTTTACTACGTTTTTATTATTACTGTTACATTTAGTTGCGCTCTTCTTCATTTCGACACTTAATTTTTACAGTCGTCAGTGGGTTAGATAGACTTTCACCGATATCGGTTGTTGAGCCAAATAAAAAAAACGAATCACATTTTGGCCACTATGACTCTAGCATTAATTGATTTAGGTTGCTATAGAGTAAGAAATGTTCGTGTTTATCGTTTAAAAGTAAGTCTATGAACTAAACAAGTTCTAAATACAATAATTATTTTTACTGAAAAACATTTAAAGTTTTTAACACTTTGATTGATGGCACGTGTCATTTTTATAAATTTGTTTTCAGTCTAGTCTAGTTCAGTATATTAAATTTATTGACGTGATCTACGTGTTAATATAAAAACGATTTTTTTATGTTTTAGAATTTCAGATGAGTGCAACAGCGAACAAATGTGAAGTTGATTTAATCAAGAAAGACTTGCTTGATAGCAAAAAAAAAACATACGTGTAATTGGAGCAAAATGGGGCAGATTTGATGTGAACAAATACAAATTGGATTAAGGGTATCGTATTTTTAACTAACTTATAAAGAGTGCCTACTTACTCTGTAAAAAGCGCACAAAAATTCGTGTTAGCAATCATAATATTCAAGAAACACTAAAATATGTTTTATACGTCACTAAAATCGAATAAATTTGAGGTACGGAAAGAAGCTTTTACAAGACTCGTTATTAAATCGTGTATAAGGCCTAAAATTCCTTCGTTCCATTCCACAACTATCACTGAGCTTTTTGTAAATGTTGCCTTATATACACTAAACTTAAATAAAGTTAAAATGCTGTTTTCCTAAACTACACACTGTGGGGCAATATGGGATATGCTCTTGTGATGCATACAGTCAGCTTTCTTTAGTGTCCTAACCTCATAGTGCTGTGCACGTTAACTAAACGTTTTGTGGTTGTTTAAAAGATTTGTTACAATTTTATGCAAATGTAAATACTATAACTGTTGTACATAGGTAGATAAGGCTTGAATCATTGTAATTTCAAAACGTGTGTTTGGTTATCAATTGATTAAACTACAGCCTAAAATCCGTAACATGCCCATGTAAGTCTAAGTTCCTCTATTTCAACTATCAAATATATGGTAAAAATGAGTTAAGATGAAATGAGTGTTTTAGCTGTACGTATGGGAGGATTTTAAACCAATATCTTTTAGTTTGTAACGCACCAACATGGCTCTTGCTGTATGTTCTCTTTATAACCACTATTACCAAATAAAAAATACCACCACCACTAAACTATTTTCGTATATTTTAAATTGTGATATAAAATAGTTTAGTTATTGTATTGAGTTGTTCAGCATACACAATCAACCATGAAAATGGCTGCTTGATAGAGAATTTTATACAGATCCAATGAAATTGGAGTGACCAAATAATAGAATAATAGCACAGTGGCTGCCCCATGCCTTCTTGTATTTCAATAAAATGCATATTGATTAAGTTAAATTGTTTTAATAGATATGAAATTATTTCTTTTACAATTTAATATTTTTTTACAATAGATATGAAATTATTTCTCAAATAATTTGACCTTCAAAAAGTCTGCTAGTGCATATAGAAAGAGAAAGACTAGAGTCGCTATATGTGCTTCCACAAATTAGAGGAGCGGTACAAGAGAACTTAAAAGCAAAAAGTGGTTACAAAAAAGGTCAGACAGACAGACTTTAGATGGAAACAACTGCACTTAACTACCTATGCATCATTTTGCTTAAGCGATATAACATGAAATCACGTAGTGAAAGGTGTCCCTAATGCCTTTGACAATTGTTAACGCTTAATACAAATTGTTATTATTTTGCACCTCAATTACCAACTATAGGCTTAAAAAACGATACTCTCTTCCGCGGTATTCAAAAAGATAGCATCTACACCGTTCGCTAACAATATGTGCACTTACCACGTACAGCTATTCCAAGCAGCGCACGCACTGCCCCGCGCGATTGTATTTGCTTGATGGGAAGACAATTGTGAAACCCGATCATCGTCCATCGATAACGAACGTGTTACGGGGACGATAAAAACCATTTCCACTGTCGGTCATTTCCTCCATATCCGGTACCATACATCCCTTTGCCGGTGGGGAAACTTTGCTCTGCAATCGATAAAAATTGTCACATCGATGACAATAGGCCCCAGAGGAATGGCTCACGGTGAGGGCAAAACCACCAAAGAACATTTTTGCGGCAATATGCACTTCCATTGAGGAAAAACTAATGCTTCAACTTTTGTATGTCTGCTGGCAAATCTGCTGATCCTACTAGCGCACGCAATGGGGCGCTGTATGGTGACGCACGTCTAGGGAGAAAGAACATTACCAAAATCGATGGACGTGATTGGCATAGGTGTAGTTTGGAGCGGTTGGAAGGTGTCACATCTTGTGGAGTACACGCAATCAGACTTTTCGAGCCGTAACACGCAAACCAAACAATTTAAGGTACATTATTGCTTACGAGGTTTTTCCTTTTCATGAATCAAATTATTTGTTTTTTACATTTCGTTAAAAACCTTACTGATGGGGTAAATTGTACTAAGACAATTACATGAGATCTAAGACAATTACATGAGACAATTAATTCCAATTAAACATACACTTGTGCTATGATGTCAGTATATTGTAAACTAATTAAAAGATATACAAGCTGCTCCAATACAAGCTGTACGAGCTGTACAACGGGACGACCCAGCTCGTAAAGTCCTCTTAGGCCGTCCACATGGACAGAGGAGGCGTGGTAGGCCCAAGCTGAGGTGGGAGGATGACATAGAAGCGTCTGATTAGAGAAAAAGTCAGATCCGATAATGGATTGGTAGACGACGGCGGAATCGAAGTTTGTTGCAGTAGGCCATGGTCGCGAAGCGGTTGTAGCGCTCGGAAATGCGGTATAAAATTGATCATTATGATAAATGATGGAAAAATAAAATACAGGTTAAGAAAACTTTTTGAAATTCTTTGTTAGAACCTAAAAACGTGCCTTACAAATTTAAACGAAAGTAATTTCAGTACTTACATCGCATTTGTTTATACAACGAGAAAGCCTCTTTTCCGCGATGGAGCGCGGTTGTACATCTTGAACAATATATAGCGACGATCTCGAGATGGAAGAGAAGTTCTGCTACCTCGGAACGATCGTGACTTCGAACAACAATACGAACCGTGCCTACTTCTTCTTGGGTTTCATAACAAACCTTGTAGGGTCAGGGCCTACCAGAACACTACTGTGTTTTGATTCTTTCTTCGACTTACAGCCTGATCATGAGACTCGAACGGCAATCGAATCGAATGAAGGCGTCGAATCGAACGGCAGAAAAATTGGTATCATGCTGAACGTACGATACGTAACGTATTCGAATCGACAAATGTAACATCGATTTTTTTGTGCTTTTTCAGTTGTCAAAACATTAACAAAATGGTTGCAGCAAAGTGCTTGAAAATATTCAAAACGTTGTAAAAGTAAGCAAAATTACCTGCATATATATGTGAAAGTTCCTGATTGATTTTTAAAGTAAAACGGTAAAGTAATTATGTTCGAAGTATGTAATCACATTTTGACAATAATAAACAAGAAATGTGTTGCTCGTCATTCGATGGCTCCTATGATTGCTCGAACGGCAGCTCGAACACAGTTATGATACCAAAGCAGCTTTTAGAACAAGCTTTCTTGCCGTTCGAGTCTCATGATCAGGCTGCATGTTGGTCAATATGGTTTGCGTTAAACAGACTCCAGGTGGCATTACAGTCGCAGTAGCAATGACTTCCAAGCCCCACTGGCATACTCGAGTATTTCACGAATGATATTTAATTAAATGACCTTGAAACACATGGGGTCCTTTAAGCCTTTATCAATGGATAAGCTACCACTGAGTCCAAGTTTTACAAGCATGCTTGAGCGTTCTAAAAGCCTTAAAAATCGTCGATTGGTACACAGTTGGTAAATTGAAGTATTTCGTATCTTTAAAGACCTTACTGGTCGTCAATATTTTTAATTAAAAAATCAAGCTGTAATCGTTATCTAAACTGTATGCAGAATATAATTAGCGAAACATTCTTTGACGAAAAACATAATCCGTTTTTAACATTCGGAAGAGTTAAATTTTTTCTTAAAGCTTTTGTTGAGTCTTCTCTCCCCCCATTCCTTACCATAATAATTGAAAAACACCTCAACATCTCTACATATCAAATGTTGGCGCAATTGAATGCTGACAGAGAACGTTAAAATGTTTATTTACACACTCCAGGTTCATTGTCTAGCGAGATTAAGCGAACCTCAGCTCGTAGCTAGACCGGCAGTGTTTGACATAATGGATTTGTTTCGCTTTTTGCTTTCAGTTTTGCTTTCTTTGTTCCTTTCCTTCCGTTTTTTCCCGCTTCATCGCCGCCCTTTTGGTCAACCTGTGGGAAACGCTACACTCCAGACATTCTTGCCAAGCGTTAGCAGAGTGGAGCGGTGAGATAGAGCGGCCAACCACCACCGGGAGCTGCACTGACCTACGCGAAACCAGGACAGGAAAGTGACGGTAAAGTTCAAACCCCTCGTGCACTGAAGCAGCAAGTATCGGATATCGTAGAGCAAAGATCTTAACAGCCAATAAATTTATTTCCTGGCTCGGTTTCGCTGCTGCTTCCTCTTTTGTGCGACCAGTGTGTACGGTAACGTCTGTCCGCCGTGTCCCAAACCTGTCCCGCTTCCGTGCCTCAGCCTGCCTGCTTCGTTCCACACTTGCTACCAGGGAAGGCCATCAGTTGAGGAAGCTTATTTTAGTCACTCTCTCTTTCACAATTTCCCAACCGTATTGCACCGTACCTTCCTGTGGCAACTGTGGGTTTTCCCAGTGGAAACTTTTGCTGGCAAAAGTTTTGCCTTTGCCTGTGCTCCGGTATCCAAATCGAAACGCTTATAAAATGGTAAGGTCTAATTATGCCCTAGCTCGTAATGAGCTTAATTTTTTCAAAGAACAAAGCACAGGCCTTTAAAGTCACAGGGCGGATAGATAAATGGTTTGCCTCATGCTTAGCTATAAATTCCCCTGGCAGCTGAGCCAAAGCTAGCGTGGGGACCGAGTCGTTTGTCGGAGTGTTTGCAGATTACACTCTTTAAAGAAAACGAAACGTTCAAATCAATGCCAGCAGCGTGCTCCTGGCATGCCTTTTTTATCTGTGAAAGAAAGTTGCAACATGATGCTCGGTTGAAAAAGTAACTAAAACTCTTAGAATCACTGTTACGCATGATTGAAATAAATAGCATCTAATTACACTGCAGTTTTAAACCAAAATTTTAAATGATTAAACCATCATAATACTTTTAGGAACCGTTTAGGAGAAACGGTCAGACCGTATGGTGAATAAAATATGTTTTAATCAATTTGCATTTTCGAAACATGGGTAGTCATTGTATTAATATATACACCAACGTTCTTACTTTTGAAGTAAGTTCAAATTCAAAATGAATGCAAAAATAATTCACTATGTACTGCCATTCAAAACATCGGTCACATATTATACTGTACGCTTATTTCTTGTATTTTAGTTCTCTCGCTGTTAGTAACAATTGTTTTATAGTAATGTACTAACTCTCTGATACTTACCCGATACGTGGATTAAACTTTCAGAAGGACTAATCCATACTTTAAACCGACTATTTATCATTTTTAAAGTAAATATTTATAGAAAACTAAATTATTAGAAAATATGGTGGTGTTCTTTGCATTTCCACCCTCAGTTACTTGTCCTTATAAGGCGTACAGCAGTTTCTTTAAATGATCCTATGTTACGTCCTATGATATTATCCTTTGTTGCATGCTAAGTATGTATTTATTTAATGTGCCCGATCGCCTGTTCGCCCATAACTTTTCCATAAAATATATTCTCTACGACAGCATTTTCCCGACATAATACTGAAGTTATTAGTAAATTAGTAAAGATGCCAAGAATTAACGAACTGCATTAATGAAATCAATAAATTAATTATTCAATCAATTGAGATGCTTCATTCAGTTTCCGGACACGTTAATCAAAACATTACACCATAGATAAAAAAAAATAATCAAAACCTTACCAATCACTAAGTGACTTTTAGTTTCATACCTAGACTTCTTTAAGCTTCAAACATTTTTGAAAATACTATTGATGACTTATTAAAGATCAGATTATTAATTTATATTAACATATTTATCAATATAGAAAACTTGCAACGCTTTTGCTTTAAACCAAATGATTAATTTCAAATTCAAATTGAATGGCTGGTAAAAAGTTTTAGATCTTGGTAAAACGCAAATCTCGTTTCGAAAAAAATACTTCCATTAAATAGACATCTGAAACATCAATCAAAACAAAACATTTCCCAACAAATAAAAGTTCCTATCATTCCACTGGTTAGGTAAATCAGTAAATAAAGGTTATGCGCAGGTTATGTTATGCAACCAGCTTTTGGACAGTCGCATAACATTACCAACAAACAAACTATAATGGTTTTATAATATTGAAAAAAGCAATACAATTACGGTATGATTTTAAAGTTGAAGTTGACTGAATCCACAGCCAAGCAAAATAGTTATTCAAAGCCATTTAATTATGCGCTTATCTTTATCTTCTCTTTATCTACCCACCTGACCCACCTGCCCCCGAAACAAATGATGATTGTCGCAATTCACAGCCCTTTTTCTTCGCACGTGTGATGCCGGAAGTGGTTGCAGAAAAGACACAGCCAAAGCTGTTCAACCTTGCACCTAGTCTGCTCCGTTCCACGCTAACGCTTTCGGGATGTTTGTGCTCTCCAGGAGCAGTATGAGTATGTGACTTTTTGCCATATTGCCAGGAGTGTGTTGCTAAAGTTGCCGACATGCTGCTCGCTCCAAAATCGCACACGATGCAGTCGATGAAAGACCCCCGAACAGCCCAACAAGGTAGCAATCGAAGAGATTGAATTGCTAACTTTACCGTCTGCTCTGACACTGGTCTTCTCGTCACAAGGCCGCTCTTCACGGGCATACACGGGGTGAAAGGAATTGCACAATCTGCATGCATAAATATACTCGTTGGCATGCGAATCGCACCATGCCAGCGACCAGTGAATGGAGGCGCCCAGTTCTTCAGCAACATTGAAAAGAGAGCAGCGCTTTGACATACCATACTTGATACATGGTTTCCTTTCGGCGTCAAATAACAACCGTTCTCTGCTGCTCCACCCTTCCCACCGTCGAGTTCTGCCCAATCACACTGCAACGCACGCCATACTGTGCCTGCAATAACTTCGTCATTCGACCGAAGGTTCGTTTCGTGGGCCTCGGCACTGCTGCTGCTGCTGCTGCCGAAATCATTAGCAATGCATTAAATTTTATCAAAGTATTACGATCGTCTAACGAAGTTGGTGATAAGTTTTGCGGTTTTGTTACACTGCACTGGAGGCCACAGACGGTCGGGACGCCTACACGGTGCCCCCTGGGGTGACAGCGTGTGCTTTGCTGCTCATTTGATCATTTGCTGTGGGGGCGACCAAACCGAAAAGTAAATGAGATTGCAACTGGCCGAGCAGACATTGCTCCGGATGGTGGCCTCATGTGGAAAGAGTTTTGATTTTATTATGTTGCTCTTCAAATTGCTGTACCGCTCTTCGGGAGAAAAGTTTTGCCGGGTGCTTGGGGTGCGTGCACGAGGCTAGCACCTTGGCAACATGTATTGCCTTTACAGGCCGAAAGCTTTTCAACAAATGGTTGCCGGTTTATTTGCACTTCGATTTCGATCATGAATATTAATGTTCTTTGTATGCTCTTTACTGTGTTATTTTCCCTCTCCCTATTACATTACCTTAGGCACTAGTTACATTAGGCTTTATGCTTCATACCGCGCTACTAAAAGTGCATCCAAAGTTGAACTCCTCCATTCCTAGCTGTGTACTTTAAAGCCACCGGTCAGACAAGCCTAGCCGAGGGAAAGATCGTAGACTGCCATTTGATGGCAACCTCCTCACATGTGTCTCGTTTGTTAATGTGATTATATGAAGTAATTACTATGTCATAACCTTTTTCCAGGAACGTCGGCAATTATTTTCAAGCAGGCGCGCCTAAGATGGGCACCACTTTCGCTTCCCCGGCTGCTAAAAACCGCCCGCTTGTGCCAACCACTTTATACTTTGCCAAGCCCGGAATGGGATGCAAGTAAGTAACTTCCTGTGTTTTATTTTATTAACCGTACGAACCAACCATCACCACTGCCGCGAACGGATGTTTGCCGAGAAGGTGGAAAAGTGTATCGCAAGACATGGCCCGCTCGTTTGCCTCACGCTGCCAGCATCCGTGCTGCAGGGCTGAGTGGGATATCTTTGGAGAATTCATCATTTATGCAAGACGTGATTGCTTCGTAAACGATGTTGTTTCCTTTTTTCCTTGCTTCGTGTTCCTACCTTTCGCACTTTCCGACTGCGCCGCGTACAAGGGGCGTCAACAAGGCACGAGTTGAACAACGTCTCATGAAAAGAAAAGTTTAATAGCATTTCGCCGTGTGTACAACTTTTAAAGTCATTTAATTTTTGGTACGTTCTCGCCAAGGCAGGGAATTGCACGCCGGTTAGATGCTGCGATCAAAATATAAACATCGCTCGCTATAATTAATTAATTACAAAACTAACAAGTATTCATCGCGCTAAGGAGATTTGAAACGGCATGTGTGCGAGGTGTAACTTACGATGGCGTTTTTACAGGGCGCATAACAAGGCACTCAAAAAGTATGTCATCTAGCTGATTTTTAAAAGCTTCGAAATATTGTACTGCAAATAGTAAATAATTTCGTCTTTCACAACTTCCAATTTCATTACCAGATCATCATTTTCGCTACTAAGTATACTTTTTTCATGCTTTATCATATTTTTATCATATATATACATACAACAATAATGGTGCAATCTGGATAAACTTAGTTACATTTAACAAAGATAAAATTATTCATAACACACACTACAGGCTATTCCCACAACAACGCAAAAATTAAAATACCAAAAATTGCATTTTTGCTATATATGTAGATCTACGATTTAAGTAATAAATGAATAATATTTTATGAGAAACACTTTTTTAGAATAAAGTCATACTTTTTCTACATTATGATGCACAATATTTTAACAAAAACGGCAACCGATAGTCTAATAAGGAATTATATGGCTTAAGGCATTGTAAATTTGGTGTAAGATATATAATTAATTGTTTATCCGTAATACAATTACAATAAGGGCCTCCTCGGTGGTCTAAGAGGTAACAGTGCAGGCCTGTCATAATAATCTATATTGTAACGAATCCTATTTTACCATCCTTCTACGAAGAATTGACTATACTGGTATGAATATTGTTGTGCCACCCAAAAAGAAAAAGAAAACAGATGATCAAGATCCAATGATGATCAATAGTCACGAGGATTAGGATGTATAAAAGTAAAAATTGTTTTTTCAAGCCACTACAGAGGGTTCGAAAGTGTTTTTTTCCAAATACTGTACAGTTTGCATTGCTCAGTAAATGAGAAGAGTTTTGTTCGACTAACATCAAATTGATTAATTTGAATTTATCAAATTTTAAATCCAAAGGACAATTTGCCAAACGTGCTACCATCTACCTACAAACAACACAATACCTATCAAGTGTGGTAAAATTAAGACGCATAAGCTTGTTAAGGACGTTGAAAGTGCGTAAAATACGTGGAATTATTTTTTACTAATTTCTGTAACGAAAATCATCCAATAAATCATTCACGGTTTAGCCCACCTGCTGTTGAACCAATTAAGCGGAAGGGCTAAAAGAACGTAGCATTTTTGGTGCATTACTGGCACGTTAAATGGCCTTAAAAGGGATTGGACGAGTTAATTTAACACAACAACTAACATAATGCCCACGGAATCGCAGGAACAAAAAAAAAGGCACCGACCCACACTTTCCCATAGATCATAATCCCTTTTCTTTTGCAGCAACCCAAAATGATAGGGTCAAGCAAATAGGGGATAAATAAGAAGCACACGCACACACACAAAAAAGACAGTTACAAGCCGTCCCATTCAACGGTCGGTTAGCATGATGGTCAGCGAAGTAGAATTTAATATTCAAGGGTTATTAATTTTCCAATCCTTCTGTCCATCACCGTTGAAGCGTAATTTGTCCTGCAGCTTGCAACTGATCCTTTCCCTTTTTGCCCATGCGAGAAAGAAAAGAAACGTGCCAGGGGTTATCCTTTGCCTTTCTTGTTTGCAATTAGCTCCCTTTGCGTCCCTGGAACTCATTGCTTTATTAGTAGCTGAATCGGGGCTCGGGGATGAAGTTATTGAAATAGAAGTAACTTTGATTGATTATTACATCCTGTTCCATCAGGATGCGATGATGTTGCTCGGCTAATGATGGTCCAGCGACTGGTTTGAATATTACAATGTGGTCATTCATCGCATTGGTTTCACAAAATGTATCTCTTCATTCATCTGCGTTCTGCTGGTCCAAACTTAGATTTACTCAAACGCAAAAAGATTTACCGATGACGTCAGCGATATTCTTAACATCTTACGTTTGATATTTAATAATGCGGCACGGGTTTCTTATCTTTTTCCCACCGCCTTCTCCTCACCAAATCGCTTTGACGCGTTTGCCTTCAGCCAGCGTTACACTGATGGCCACTTCAAAGGACGCTGCCGTGGCCCCGTTTCGTGTAATGAAAACTGCACTTGAGAAAATGAATGCGAAAGATCATCAGCATTGCGAGACAAAACAATATCCCGCGAATATTGCTTTATGATAATCTCAAGTACAAACGAAGTGGAAGAAAGAAAAACAATAGGGCCACCGTAAATGTAACCACAATTCGGCAGTGGTGGCATTGCCGATATGGATGTTCGAATCATTTTCCCTGCTCGGGACGTCCGCAGCTCTTGACCGCGTTTGGGGTGTGCTGGAAGCCGAGGGATGTGATGAGAGGCCGTATGCTTTCGAGCGTTTTCTTTATCTAGGTCTTTTTTGGGTCACTCCACAGCGCACTTGAAATGTGTACCTTTGAGTTGGAATAGTAGTTGCAGCGTTTTATTTATATTTTTTCCTATGTGTCACAATTGTTGACCGAATCTTAAGCTTCTAACGCGTTCGGGTCTGTCCATTCCATTCATTCTTCCGAGAGCAAGGAATCCAAAAATTCATGATTCACGAAAGCGGTGGTTTTCAATCTCGCAATAATCTCAAGACTTCACTTTGACGGTGGTACGATGTTTGCGCACTCGTCCACTTGTTGTGGGAATCGTCTACCACTGGGAGAACGGTGACAATGCTGTTTGCGAATGCCACGTCGCCTCGGATCATCTTTCACCAGAGCCGTCGTTTATTCAGCCGCGTTTGTGCCATCTCCAGAGGAATGAGAACTTTTGCTTGCTGTCAAATCGTCGCTGGGATTATGCTTCATTATCCAACGATTAAGAGAGTTGTTGGCCGGGCCAGGATTTGTTGGCGATATTCCTTCGAGCCGTACCAAATAACATTTCTGCCGCGCCACTACACCACTGCTCCGATTATTCGACCCATTCTGTGGAATCCATTCTGCCGCCAGCAGTTCAGCCCGGGCTAATCAACTTGTCCGGTCACCTTTTTAGGTTTGCCCGCTTTCCTTCAAATTCTTCACCACACACTCAAAGGTAGGAGACACATTCGCACACACTCGCGTACATAGGCACAGAATGCTGCGTATGAGGCAGTTAATAATTTCATCTTTTGGCCCTTCCCCAAAGGTCACTGCGGAAGAAGCCACTCCGGAAGAGAGTCTTGGGCAAACGTTCTTCGACTTTCGGAAGGGATGGAAGGGTGCTCACACGCGCACACACCTGGAGCGCCCGACAGGAGGGATCGGCCCCGTACGGACACCAGATGTGTGATAGTTTATGTGTCCGTTTTGCGGTAAGCTGCTGCTTCGTTGTTGTTTTGGCGTTCCTGGGGGTTTGATAAATGTCCAATGTTGGCCCAATGCTTTGTATATATGTGTGTAGCCAACACCCGACCAGGGGAAGCAATTCCATTTGAATACCTCACGGGGTTGCGATGATTCATGGTAAAAGCCCATTCCCAATCCCGGTCACATCCTTCGTCCTTCGGGGCGATTCCCCGCGGGAAGTATGCGGAAAACGGCGGCGCGGTGCGACCGGTGGACGTGCGACGTGGTAAATGCTGCTGCTGCTGCAGGCTGCCGGACCCGATCTTCGGTCAGCCCGGCATATTTCACTTGGTACCTTTTTATGTCATCCTCGGGATTATTGGAAAACGTTTTATGACAAAGGAATCCCCCAATCTAATTTATATCCGACTACACACATGTGGCCCCGGTACGGCTCGGAAACGGCTGACAGAAGCAATAAGCGACCGTTTTCTGCTCAGTGTCTCTGCCGGTAAAAAGCGAAACACGGCAACGGTGGGTGGCGCTGGGACCGCTTTCCATCGATTAGGATGATTAAGACGAAAGATGGAGCATACATACGAATAAACAGGCGTACAACTGGCGGGTGGTTGAAAGTGTTGATTTTTGGTCGATTCTGACTGGAAGAAGACCAGGTCCGTCTTACGTTTGCTGTGACGCTTATTTCTCGATGACGACATGTGTGAGCAAACATTAGTGCAAAGCAGAGAAAGTGATTAAATAATTAATTATAAGTTGCCGTGCTTGTAGACATGATATTGAATAATAATTTGGTAATTAAATACTACAACAGGGAAGCAAGTCACCACGCAAATGATGAATAATTGTAGGGACATTTAACATTTTCAATTTCAGCAAGATGTTAAGCTTTTTATAATCTGTTGGGTCTAAATTGTCCGAAAATATGATAGCTAAATTATACTAAAATTTAATAACTAATATTTTTTTAACATACTATCAACAGAAAATGTATCTGTAGATCTTATCCATAGATTGTGGTACAGGAACTGTACAAATCACCTATTCTAACAAAACTTCTAGCTCATTTACAATATTTTCACACAGTGTTTTTAAAGGCTGGGGAGTCTCAGAATAGACTTCTAGTCCTTTTGAATGTCGTTTTGATTGAGAAAACATATTGTTATTCATTCGTGGTTTCGGAGATCATTTTTTTTATTCGATAGTAACGGCCAGGCCATATTGCTGGTTTCGGAGATCATATCTGCAAACCGAAAAGCAGTAGTAGCGCACAATAACTAAGTGAGTTAATATTATTATTCATTATAGAATTTTTAAGGTAATATTCTCATAATTCGTTTTCAGTAATTACGAAATCACCATGCAAAGAACTTAAACCTCAGATTCTCATCAAGTTTTCAGTAATAAGTGTAGCAATATACTTCAAATACGTTTGCGATAAACGATACACCCACAAAGTGGCAAAAAGACTCTGTTAAAAGAATCAATTGACCATATGCTACCCGAATCTCTGGCTCGCAGTCACCGTCTTGTCAAACCCATCAATTTTAAGCTCATTAAAGCACTACCCAGTAATCTTTAAACGCACCCAAAGTATCATTCACCCATCATGCCGGCTGCTGAACTGCTTACGCGACATAATCACCACCCCGCTGCTTAATGCAGCAGAAGAGATATTTGAATCGTCGTGAAAATTCCCCTACCCAGCACGATAAGATCTTGACCCGACTAAAGCAACATAAACAAGCCATAAAACGGCATTCCGGAACCGATTCAGGAGCGGAACACACCACCCTGCACGTTGCCGCAAGCCTCTCTGCTCTCGTTTCCATCCCATAGCTACTTTCGTTGGCTTCTTTTGGAAATGCGTTTAGAAATTTCCCGCCCCTTTTATTTTGCTCACGAAGGGACGCGTCCCCTCGTTCGTTGACGCGAAAGCTAACCGGCTTGACGAGCGCTTAACATCTTTCTTTCGTAATGTTATCGGGATAAAGAAGACGACGACGGCGACGATGATGATGATGGGATGTGCGGTGCCAGTTTTTGGTTAAAGTCGACAACATGACACCCATGCCGCAACCACACACACACACACACACACCGGCGTTCCGAGTGGGTTCCCGAGTGACTACCGAAATCTTTTGTAAACTCCAACCGAATAGGGGCCACTGCCACCCAACACGGGTGTTCATAAAATCTAATCGCAAAGTGCCGGAAGGCACGGAGAAAGTGAGGCACGGTGCGGCACGGTGTTCCGGAAGGAAGTGTAAAGATGTTTTCAAAATCGACAACCATCGGCTGCTGGAAAGGCTGATCCTTCAACTACCCCACTGTCCCAATGGCGGCAGCCTTCAACTCATCTCAGTTTCCCGCAACGGCCACCGGCGTTTGCCATTCTCAGCAATAGGATATCTGTCGACTTGATAATGGGCTTCCCGGTTTTCTACGCACTTTAGATTAGCAAAACCGCAGCCCCGCAGCACGGTACACTGTCGCGGGCAAAACTTTATCTTTCGCACCATTTTCAGCCACACGGTTAGATCCGCTCCAGCGGGGGGGGGGGGGGAGATGGAGGTCGAAATAATCAATTATGGACATGATTTATAACTTCATCGCTGTCTCGGCCCAGGAGGGAGTGGATCAGTTTTTTCCCCGTGTTGTCCAATACGAAGCAGATGCTCTAGACATCGACAGGCGCCGGGTTTGCTGTGCTGCCTTACTAACCTAATTGGCGTCAAATAATCGCTGAGCAGAAAAACAGGAAATCCAACGCAAGCAGGGATTTTATGAAAACGAAAGGAAAGCAAAGGCAGAACCTAAAACAATCGGTGCTTAACTATTGCGTACGAAAGTTACCTTCGGTGCAGCGTCTGACAGCACGGACCCATGAAACGATAACATCAAAACGTATGGCTCATAAATCATACTTTGTAGAAAGGAAATTTATTCACCATCTTCTACCGGTTCGCTGGTGCCCGTAGACAGAACCGGTCGATCGAAAAGAAAATACCGTCCCGTTTTCTCAATTACCCCCCTCTCCGGTCCGGGCGATCCATCGGATGTGTGGTTGGCAGTGATATAACTCATGCGAAATGGGTTTCGTGGGTAGAATTGATTTGCTTCCCGTCCCTTCATCATCACCATCATCACGTAGGTGGGTTGGTCCTGTGCGTTTGGTTGTAATGGGAATTATTATTAATTTCCACCGGGGAATAATCATTTCTGTATTATTAAAAATCGTTGTCGTATGCACAAAAATGCCATTGTGCGGGAATGCGTAAGGGCACCCACCTCAACGGGGTGGGTGTTGTGCGTGTGGAGCAAACTCATTTATCGTTCACCGTTCGTAAACTGATGTAATGTGATGCTTTCCGACACCTAAATATTTGAATGTTTCATGAGATGTGTTAAATTACTGGAAGAATAAAGTCGTACGGTCAGCCGGATTGGTGATTATTGTTGGCCTTTGCGCTGTTTCAATTTGTTTGGTGTATGTGAATGTGAAAACGAATTGTAATATTTAACAATCCATCATTTGTCCATTACGTGTTAATTATATCAGGTATAATTTTCTGTTCCTTAAATTGGTTTAATCCAGCCATTCAACAAGATGCTAGAACTTCAATTCCATTTTCTTCTTGCTCCGTTCTATCTTATTTATTTTTTTTTATTTAATAAAGTTTCAGTTATCCAGCTAGTAATTGGTCTACATAATTCATCGCAAAGTAAACTTAATGCAAAATGAAATATTTTATTAAATAAACTTTGAAACCAAACAAACAAATAACACGCATCCTATACTTTTAATTTTAAACAACACAAAGAAGTTCTCATGGTACTTAAGTTATAGCTGAAGTCTGCATTATTTCCTTAACTATTGTACTTGTTTGCCATTTGTATGAGGGGGTCATCATATGAGGGATTCAAAGTTTGTAGATCTGTAGAAAAAAAGTGTCCTGGATCTTAAGGATGGGGTGTCAACTAAACCGCAAACAAGCTTGTGTAAAAATAAACACTGTGCCGTCGTTATTCTGTGCCTTAGCAGTGCTAGTCCAAATAACAGGCATCGCACACGATATGATGGAGGGCATACCGAAAAACGGGACCATGTTAGACAGGATAGAATCCGTTCAGCGTAAATTTACACGTTTTTTGTTTCGTCGTCTATGTTATATTGTTGATATGCATTTCATAGAATGCTTGCGCACAGGTTTTAATACTGAACGGATCTTTAAAACTCTAAGTATTGCGCTGGTGACTTAAAAAGTTGTTGAACCAGTCTACCATAGCTCTATTAACTCCATACTTCAATAGTTTAGCGACCAGTAATGGGTGATGTATGGAGGCCACACAGAAATCC
>KB671861.1:0-29432 GCA_000349105.1 Anopheles epiroticus
AACGTGTCGCTCTTCGTCTGCCTTTTGCCGGTCGTCCTTCAGCGCACAATAAGGCACACGCAGTGCCGATCGGTTAGCTTGGTGACCATCTGCGCACTATTTGCGCAGAATGCAAGCCGGCGGCCTCTGGAACGGCCTTGAAGATAATTGTTTCTGTACGGTTTTTTTTTTTAAGGTGTCTCAAGTTTGTGACGCTTTTAAGAAGCTTCGAGAGCCCAAGGTCGTCTGGGCATGAAGAAGGACTGTTCTGTGTCATCGCGGTACTAGTGTTGTAAATAGCACTACCCATGCTATTTGGCTACATTTTTTCTCGGGTTCACTTAAACGGTCGATACAAGTTAATTCAGGCTTATTATACTTTTTACAAGTGAAAAAACAAAAACAGCAGTAAAACTGCAATCTTCTTACAAAGTGTAACCCCTTTGTAATGGGCAAACCGTGCGAATCTCGTTCGTTCCGAGCTGTTTTGAACAAATTACCACCCAAAGCATCCAGCTTAATTTCACCCTTGCATGTTTACGGCATTACTTGCCTCAATATTGCACGTTCCCGGGACAAGGTGGATCTAAACCAAAAAAAAAATCCACCAACTCATCTTCGGGCGGTGCGCGAAATGGGCCAATTTTGCCCTACCCCATTCTAACGACCCGATCCCGTTAGACTGCTTCCATTTTCGAGCTGCCTCCTACGTCTCGTTCCCGCCACCGCACCGCTTTTCACATTCCACGCAGCGCACAGCGCTGAAAGGATCCACCGTCAATCCCGTACCGTGACCGGGGCACTGCAAATGGACTCCCCCCGGACGGGGGCCCCGACGCCTAAATTGGTTCGACCCGGGCGCACCGGGCACGTAGAACCCGCAGCAAAGATGCTCGCATGCTGCGGGAAGATGACGAGAACGATGACGATCGGAGTGATCGGCCGGGTTTCGCTATAGGCCTCACCGCATAATGTACAGCGAACGAACGCGCCATGAAAATAGCACACCCTCATCCCACCTTAGCCGACCAGGGAAGGAGGTAAGGGTGGTGGCTGGCTAAAACGAAGGGGGAGCGGGAAAATAGCCGGACTGTAACAGCCGACCAAACAGAAAAGGCAGCACACGATGAAGAGGTTAATGGTGACCTTGCAAGATCGGGCCCTCACACGATGACCGTCCGGGAGCGAGCGGTGTGCAGGGTGACGAAGCGGGAGAACCCACCACACAGCTCATAATCATCATCAACTGGGGCATTATGGGCAGATATGGGGGGTGGGGGTGTAGGGTCCGGATACGCCGAGGGTAATGTTTCCCTTCTGTCCATATCTCTGCCCAGCGGTGTGCGTGTGTGTGGAGTTTTGGAAGAAAAACGAGGCAAAAACACGGCGTAATAGCATTCGAAGGGCTGCTGGAGAGTGTGTAACGTTGCGCACTGGCACCAGCGCACCGTTTCTACCTCCTAATCACCCACTGCAATAAGGCAGTGGCGTTGTTATACCCAACTGACCAGAGAGTCATCATTTGCACAGAGACTGGAGACTCGTGTAGGCATCGTCGCTTGCGGGAACAAAATGGTCCATGTTGCGTGGCAACCAGTAAAATCAATCACACTAGTATGTTTGCGCTCATGTGTGTGTGTGTGTGTATGCAATGTATGGAAATGGATCGATGAGTCGTCATATTTCAAGTGCCCGTTAGGCGTCCCCTTACAGTTGCCTGAAGCGCTGCCAAAAACTGTATGCTAGCCGAACGGAATGTACCTGGTGTTTTAAGACACCTCACAAGAGCGGCCATCAACATCTTGATATTTAAATCTTAATAGGCACGCACAGTTTAAAAGCATAACAAATTTGAACAAGTTAGCTGTCCGATTATTCTTTTACCTAAAATTCAAGTTTTGGTTGGCCTTAGATCATGGGACCCTGAGGTACTAAGGTTCAGTGGATCTTTAGCTTTTTACGCAATGTTATCCAAGACTTTGGATTTTTAATTAGCATGGTTTGGGAATATTTTAAAATTAACTGAAATTGAAATTTTCGGATACACGTACAACCTTGTCCACGTCCAACAATCAAAAACCTTTCAGGAGTCTGATGAAATGTAGCCTGATGATCGCGATGTTTTCCCATTGTCGGTCTTACGCTCTATCAGAACTCTGTGTTCTTTCGAACGTCATATTTGTCAGTGATTTGCTCTAGAAAACATAGAAATCGTTGTTGGCTCTTAGAGCGTAAAGTCTTAGAGCACCATTTCACCTTTCTTGTCAAACTCTTCCTCTGAACGCAACAGCGACCTTAGGTCTTTGGTCAATTTTTAATTTAATAATTAATAATAATAAAAATGCAAATGTGTCTACATCTAGCACAATCCGGTACTACGAACCTGAGCTACTCGGTTCCCGCAAGAGGTGGAAAGACTCATCGTCGAGTCCTTTGAACCTCCAAGTCCCAGTTCTTAGTAAAGTTTCCAATAAAACTTGAAGTTTTTCACAAACAATTTTAAAACTACTTATCGGAACCATCAAGTTTCCTTGAGGCCAATCTTAGAGTAGGGCGAATATACAGTAAAGTCTCTCTAAGGTGCTCACCTACGGGACAGCCACCTTAGGATGCTTAGAAAATTTGACACCAAGAAAACCAAATGATCGACTTAGCTTTACAGTGCTTTGCATTTTCAATTCATTTTAAACCAAAATTCATTAAATTTGTTTCTTTAATATTGCTCAAGCAGCACACGGAGTGAAGGTTTCAATGTAAACAAATCATAAGCTGACGTCAGCTCAAATCCTCAATCAACGCTTATAAACTAACATTGCCAACTTAGCGACTATTTGTGAACAATTTTCAGCTTGGAGAGTCCCATCTTAGAGAGTCATGAAATGTAGGGAAATCGAAGGGACTGTCAAAAGTGTTCATCCTAGAGAAACTTTCCATCTTAGGGAGGTGTCAGCTTTGGGTAGGGGTTATTGTATCTATACTTTCTGGTTTAAAGACATTAGGGTCTCAGAGCTATAATCAAAGGTTTAACAACATTGACTTCGTCAAATAGACTTTAGGACACCTCACATTTCAGAACAGAAATCTTCGTGCCTCCCCTATTCCTCCTTCCCGGTGTCAACTCGCTAATGTTTAAAAAAGATGCAAAACATAGTTGTCTGCCACTGAATACCACGCCCCATTATTGAATGAGGGTCAATGACACGCACATCAATCCGCTTTGGGAGTTCAGCACTTCGGAGCGTCCGTGCTTCACAACAATTCGGGTACATAAATGGTCGGTACGGTTGATACGCAAACCATTCAAGGGAAGAAACAAAAGCATCACAATCACTTCTACCGGATCAACAGCCAGAGTTCGATGGCAGAACTCGCGGGATTCTAAGCGAAAAGAGCCACAAGCCGTAAGTGCAATCATTATCGCTCGCGAGCTGAAGAAAATGATTGCCACCCTTTTCCTTTTGCCTTTTCGCTCGGGCTGCCCGCCCCATGGCGATAATTGCACCGACTCGAACACTCGAAACAAGACAAGACGCAATCGGGTGTAATGGGTACCGTCTGTTGATGTGCTGAAACGAGTTGCTTTCGCAGGTTTAAAAGTCTTCTAACTGGCGATGTAATGCAATAAACGTGACAAAAAAAATGGAAATTAGTTACACCGTGCTATTGCTATTAGCCTTTTTCCCGATACAAGCGCTGAAGGACTCCGTTTTTTGTTGCCTCTGAGCCAATCGGTTTATAAATGCAGTCCCGACCTCGTCCTGATGAGGCAATAATTCTTCCGTTAAAAAATGGAGCAACAAAAAAAAAACGGGCAGCTGGCTAGGTTTGGAAATTGGAGCAGGTCACCCATGCACATTTTCGCATTGCATGCATATAAATATTTCCACACACACATACACACGAACACACACATATCGGACGACAAAAGGGACTGGGCGGTGCCCCCGGATGTGGGCAATAATTTTTCCACCGCCATCCGTGAATCAGATGTGGATTTTAAAACCGCAAAATGCATTTTAAAAGCTTCCGTGAGGGTGCCCCTTTCGTCCTAATGGCATTTTTCTTGTGTCGCGAAACAAATACACACCCTTGGAAGTTTGTTATGCGAATTTTGGCGGGGCAGAAAGAGAAAGTGAAAGTTACAAGTTCCTTCGGGCCAACGGTTCACGCCAAAAAGGATGGAAAATGGCAGTGATTGAGGGTGGGGCTGGTAGTATGCTAACCCTACCAACCCCCCCCCCCCCATCCCCCTCGGACACGACACAGTTTCCCTTGAACTGAACATTGTTCGCACGGTGAAAAACGAACCAACCGACGGCAAAGCAAGGATCGCAGCGTGCAGGAATGTGCCAAAATGAGGACAGGAACAAAACGGCGGGCAGTTGCAATTTGCATACCCTTCTGGAGTAACCGGTCAACAGGCTAGGCTGCACGCAATGCTTCACTGGCCAGCGCACCGAGCTCGTAGGAAGGCAAAAAGAGGAACCGCCGGAAAACCTTCATGACGCAACAAATGGGAACCTGATGGGAATTATTTTTGTCCCGCAAGGGGGAACAAAAAAAAAAGGAAACTCAACAAGGTATTCCACCCATTGCAAAGGCTACATTGTTACAGCTGGACGGAAGGAACTAGACCACTGGAAGCAAAGCTAGCGGTTGTGGGAAGTTTCGTAAGGAATGCATTTTCAGTAGAAAGGAAATTCAATTCCAAGGCTCGAGTGTAAACCTGCCACAAGAAATTTAGCTCTTACTTACCTTTGGTTTATGCTGCTAGGGATAATGCTCCGGCAGTGCGCGTAGCGGGCTGGTCGATGTGAAAGCTTCTCCGTCATGATTTATCCTTTTCCCGTTTGCTGTTTTGTTCACTACTCTACGAAACGAGCTGCTAAGTGTTGCGACTTCAAATCACCCACTCGATAGTTTTTTTTTATAACTCAATTCAATTTTTTATAACTAGTGTTACACGCAATTCAATTGATAATTTTGTCAACTTGAAACACTCCTACACTTAAGTCATTCTATTATTGTTTTTTTTTCTTCTCTTCAATAATAAGCTGCTCAGTAGTTGTAGTTTATGTTTGCCAACAGATTTCTCGAAGCAAAAAACTGCATTTTCCGCAACACTCTCTCTCACACACACACACACAAACGCGTGAAAGAAGGTTTCAAATTCAACCCATTTTTAACGGGACCACTAGAGGCACAAAGGGCGAAACCGAAGAATAACGAACGACTTCAATCGAATGTAAGCAACGAACCCTTTTGGGTTATGGCTTTATTGTTGCACTATTACGACGCCTGTCCGCAGCGCACTCGTTGGCCTGTGGGTGGGGTTGATGGGGGTGGGGGGAGGGTGGGTCGTTTATTGATCCGTCAGCTCACCCAACCCGCATCAGCCTAGGCAGTGTTGATTCTGTAACGAAATGGGAGTAGAAAAAGGAGAAAAAAAACACTAAGTTAACAGGTGATCGGCAGTGGAACAAAACATTCTGAAAAGTGTGGTAGTACACAGCTGCAAGGAGAAACTTCCTAACCTAACATTGTTTGTTGGTAGGTTTTTTTTTGGGTTTCGTAGTTTTCTTTGTGGTGTTGTTGTAGCGATCCGGCATGTCTGTCCTGGTGTCCCGCAGAAAACTCTGAGTGGGAAATTTCGTGCTCCACTTTTCACTCGCTGGCCCCGGCAGTAACGAAAACACTGTACATGATGCGATGTTTTATGCTAATCGAGCAAGGTCTCGCCGTCCGTCGGGACAAGCGCTTTTGTTTTCCTAGTTACTACAGGGGCGGGGGGGGGGAAGGGGGGCGAGTGCTGGACAAGCCGAGACGGATCACACATCACTACTTACGAAAGGTAGGTGAGACTTTTCCTTGCAACACATTTTGACACGTAGCGAATGGTTCATACAACAGGCAGAGCTTAATGCAATCGGCGTGAGGTCGCGTCCAGTCGTTAGGATAAGGTGATCGCTATCGTAAACGGACAGGTAACAACCTTTTACAATTGGAGGTTGAGCAAAAGGACATTGTATTTGGTTATAGATTAAATACGATAGATGGGAAGCATAAAACAATCAAATAAAAATGAGATTATTGACTTCCCTTAGACATCCTATGTTAACTAAAGATTACATTTGTATTGAAGAATAAATACTTCACCCTCAGCAAAAACTACTTGGAAATTCTTTTAAGGTTTTGTAAAAATATATTAATTTAGCAGAAGTCTTTCGTGAGAGCTTCAGTACAATGTGTTTCATTGTTTGTTTGCCTATTTGATCATACTTATTGAAAGCTTTGTCGTTTTGAACATTCAAAAATAAAAAAAAAATAGGATAATCTAATTTCAATTACTTATTGGTACGTTGAATGTAGTGGTTAATCTCATAGAATATTTTATCACATATTTACTTGAAATTTTCATCATATAACAAAACTTCAATCAATGATCAATGTTCTATTAACAAAATTTAAATTAACTAATTGTGGGTGTGTTAGTTATTGAATAATGCAAATCTCTAGTATGGTAACAAGGTAGAATAATGAAATAAATCTTACATAAATAATTTTTCCTAGGAAACGGTCAGGGTATTTCGCTTAATTTAATCCTGCTGTTGTGTGAAACTTGCATTCCTTAATTAGATTGAGCACAGTTGCCCCAAACTAAGGAAATAAAAAAAAGTTTGACGCGTGCATTGTAGTTGGTTTTGTTTGCATCTTATTTCCTCTATTAGTGTTTTTATTTTGTTAGAATTAATGATTTTTTCTTAAGAGTCTTGTTTCACTTCAAAATAAATGTTTTTTAAAAATGTATAAATGTGACTTTTCTAATGAAATCATTTTATGTTTTGTTGTGCAAATTTATGGTGAATTGTGGAAGTTTCTCAGTTCTTCATGCACGTTTATCACCGTTGGGTAATGTTTAATTTTGTTTATTTTGTACCCCTTTACTTATTTTTTTATTTATTAGCTTTGATTGCCTTGACAGTGCTGTAACGGTGACGTCGTTAAGAAATATATTTTGCTTGTAATTTCTCTTAGTAGTTATTTTTTTAAACATGTCCATTTCAAATGTTTTCCCAATTTGGTTTGCTTGTTTGTATGTGTTGGTGTTTGTACTAGCAAATGAAGGGTGAACTAATAATCAGCTTTTATTCTTCTAAGATTGCTAAGTACAATTCAACCGCAAGCTTTCGGTATTATTCCACTGCGCTCTGCAAGGTTAACCACAATGTGTGTGGACCCTCCAGACGTTCATATAGCTTCTGCTTGATGTAAATATTTACCCTGTTTATGGTTTTAATTGCCTCATAATGGGTGTGTGTTTGTAAAAACCATCTCCCCACATCAAACATTAGCTTCATCGCAGTGACTGTTGCGACAGCTTTCACGATAACACAAACAAATCGTGTTTATACAACCTGCATTGGAGCGCTGTCTCGATCAGGCTGCTCTCTGCAATTTATATAAAAACGCACCGAAAGGTACAGTGCTAAGCACTAGCTCATCACCAGCATCTTCTCGAGCTGCTTTCCGTAACAAAAAAAAAGGTATTTTCCCGTCCTTTAATATGGCATTCCGTGTGGAGCTGCTGCTGGCGTTGGTTCTGCTGCCGCTAGTGCTACAGACCGTGGCCGAGAAGGTTTGGGTCGACCGGGACAAGGTGTACTGCGAGCACATCGATTGCACCAAGGTGGCCACGTTCAAAGGCGAGCGGTTCTGCAGCCCGTGCGATACGCGACACTTCTGCGAGTGCAAGGAAACGCGCGAACCGCTGCCGTACATGTACGCCTGCCCAGGTACGGAGCCGTGCCAGACGAGCGATCGGCGCGGTGCGTGCACGAAAACGATGCGCGACGAGCTGTGCAGCCTGATTGACAAGCCGTTCCTGGAGCAGTAGCGGAGCAACCGCACCGTTTTGCAGTGGACTCGGTTTCGGGCTGCTTTCCGTTGTTTTTTCGGTAGCACAGTTGTAGCACAAAAGAAGGCATCAGTCGCCGAAGAAATAAAGCGCCTTTTCAGGGGAAGCAATTATGGATTCCTTGTTTGACCCTTTCTCGAGATTCACGGGCGTCTTCTAGGAATTTGTACAATTTGGTCTGAGCCGCACAACAGCACAAACAATCCTGTCCTGTTTCTTGGCGTTCTATTTTTAACTCGCACGGGCACGCACATGCCCCTCAGCGACAACGAAAAAACAACAAACATGTTCCCCGTCCTGAAACGGTGCGAAAGAAAAAAACGGGAGAAAACGAATTTCACACAGAAAATTGAATTGGAAAGAAAAACACAACACATGCGTTTTCCCTTCCCACTCCTTGCACTGGCAAACAATTTGTCTCTGTGTGATGCATTTCACCACCGTTGCGGAGAACGAGCGAAACCGAGCGCAAGTAGTCATTGTGCGTTGTGTAACGCGTCGTTGCACCGATGGCTTCACGCGATGCAGTTTTCCTTTTTGCATTTTACTTTCCGCTAAACGCACTGTGCGGCTGCTGTAATAATAATGTGCGAATGGAGATGAGGTAGAAAACCCCATAGCAACATAATATCCACCATAGTATAGGGATGTGCATTATTAAAGAGCTGTTAAGAGCAACTCACTCTACGGGATTTTGCTAACTCGAGATAATTCTGGAAGAGTTACTAAACTCTCTAGTGAGGAAGAGACGGAAAACCAGCTGATGCAATGATGTTTAACTATCAAAGAGTTATACAGTTTCATAGGGAGTAAAGTCACACCAGATGATTTTCTAGTCAGCACATAGATTTAACTCATTCAGAAGTGATCTAACTGTGGAAGAGATATTACGCTCTCGAGTAAGTTAAATCACAGTAAGTGAGTTCTTTACGGAGAGTTATCTCATTTAATTGAATTTAATTCTCAAATTACAAATTCAAAAACTTGCTAGTTGTTGTAACTCTTCAAGGGTAAGGTGAAGCAATTTCTCACGTATCTAACTCATGAACTTTGAGTGAAGTTAAATTTAACTTTGTTGATTGAGCGGCTATACCCCGGTCTGCACAGAGGAGCGAGTGCGCTCTAATAAACTTGTTTTATTTTATTTATCAAGCACACTAGCGATGGGATCTCGGAACCGAACCCACGACTCCGAATAGCTTTACTCCGGAACCGGTGTCGTCTTTATCATACCCATGGCTCCGTCTGGAGCCGCTCGGTGCCCTTCGGAACCGTCGAAATCGTCCAGAGCCGCTGGTCAGCAGCCCAAGCTGTCTGGAGCCGCTCGGAGCCGTCGGAACCGTCCAGAGTCGCTAGTCGGCAGCCGGGGCCGTCCGAAGCCGTCGGAGACATCATAATCGTCCAGAGTCGGCAGTCGGTAGCCGGAACCGTCCGAAGCCGTCTGGAGTCATCGGAACCGTCTGCAGCCGCTAATCAGGAGCCGGTGCCGTCCGGAGCCGCCGAAATCGTCCAGAGCCGCTGGTCGGCAGCCTGACAGCCATCCAAAGCTGTCGGAATCGTCTGCAGCCGCTAATCAGCAGCCGGAGCCGTCCAAAGCCGTCGGAATCGTCGGAGCCGTCGGAATCGTCCGGAGCCCCTAGTCGGCAGCCGGAGCCGTCCGGAGCAGTTGGAGCAATAATGCAGTAATAAGTTCTTTAGTAATATTATACTCTAATAATTTTCTCATAAGCAAAACAGCCTAACCGTTACTAACGAACAACATTTCTGATGGAGCGCCAATTTAGTTTATACCACCGTATCATGGACGAATTGAAACGCTTCAGAATTTTAATTCATTTCAGCCACAATGACTTCGGCGGCTCCGACGTTTCTGCCTGCTCCGGCTAGCGGTTCCGACGGTTCCACCGGTTCCGAGTGGCTCCATCGGCTCTGACAGCTCCGACGGCTCCGGACGGCACCGGTTGCTAATTAGCGGCTGCAGACGGTTCCGACGGCTTCGGACAGCTCCGGACGGCTCCAGCTGCCAACTAGCGATTCCAGACGGTTCGAACAGCTTTGGATGGCTGTCAAGCTGCCGAACAGTGGCTCTGGACGATTTCTGGAGGCTCCGAACGGCTCCGACTGCTGATTAGCGACTCCGGATGGTTCCGACGGTTCCGGACGGCTCCGGCTACCGACTAGCGGCTGCGGACGGATTCAGACAACTCCGAACGGTTCCGAGCACGGAGTATTGCACCTACGTGCCGGAGCCGCTTCCGAAATTTAAAGAGTAATTAGTAAGCGATTCCGGTTTTCCATCGACTTTACCCCTTCACTAAAGCACACCACAAAGTAGCAAAAGTGGATGGAAAAGGTAAATGCTGTTGCTGCTGATGCGAACAGAAACGAAAATGCAATTATTATTACCCACCTTGGTTGATGCTGCAGCTGATGGATGGACGTAACAACGTGCACATGAAACCGTTCGAAATGACTTAATGTGTAAACTGAATAAATAAATATTCTACGCAAACTGTGGCGGGAACGGGTAATAAATCTCCGCTTCAAACCATGATAAGGAGATAAGAGAAGTGTTTTTGCATCGTTCTGTTCCGTTCTCCGGCAGAAGTTTCTGTGGAAAGAAATGCAGCACACCAGCAGCCGTTGTTTCGGTGCGTTTTTTCGCGTGACGGCCAATTTTGATTGGGTGTGCCTCATAAAGCAGACACACGATTACCATCCCTGCCTTGACGACCCGACGCTAGCCGCCGTATCAGGATGCGGCGACGAATTTGCAGCAGCCGCACAGGCACACACAAGTAGGGAAACAGAAACCAACGAAAAAACCGGCTCGTGAAGGCCGTTCAGCATAAAAGTGGTAAGCAATAAAAAAAAACCCCGGCAAAACCACGTTACAGAAAAAGGATTTTTACAAGATAGAGAATGAAAACACGCCGTAGCCCGAGTGATGAGCAGTGCAACCGAAACTCCCTCCAGCACTGGCGCAGCGGCAGGAATGTTTTCGAAAAAAAAACAAGGGCAGTCAACAATTTGATGCCAACAAATGGGGGCCGTCGGTTTTCGGCGAAAAATGATCGGGACAGTCGGGAAGCTGTTAAAAAAGGCTCGGGAAGCAAATAGCTTACCCCTCGCCGTTTGCTCCCCCCCCTTTTGCTGCTTGCTGGACAGCTCTTCCCACCTTTTTTTTATGATCGGCTCAGCTCAGCAGCCCAAAACAAAAAACCTTTTTTGAGGAACCAAGTTTGCAGCAGAAAGGCTATCAATCTCTAGGCGTCGAGATATTGCGAGTCTGACGCGGCCATAACGTTTGGCGGGTGATGGCGAATTGGTGCCTTCCCGGCAAACGGTCGGACCCACCCGGACACGCTAGGTAGAGTTTTAATTTTTCAACAGCAAAAAAAAAAACCACCCCTGGCCCTGACACAAGGGGTTTTCGGTTCGGTCCTGCTCGCCAAGGTGCACAAGAATGTGCATCTTGATATGGGCGAAACAAAAAAAAAAAAGGAAACAGCGCACACCGAACAGCGCCCGCTGTAGCCGAGGCCAGAGGGCAGAGATCAACCGACGAGGAGAGGTTCGGTTTACTCGCCTTTCGTACGAGTGTGTCTGCTTGTCTACCGTTCTTATTTTCCCTGGCATCCTTCTGCGCGTTCTGGGCATCCGTCGCGACAGCGCTTCGTTCCGTTTTTCTGCTGCAAACATTTTTGCTTCCCCCCCTCCCCCTCCCCCTTCCCTTCCCCCGCATTCCTATAAAAGGTTTTGTGTTTTGCTGCCATTCTTGATGGGATGCAATTTTCGCTGCCCCGCGCATGGACAGCAATCGCCATCACCATATTTAAACGAAACGGCCCCATTGAGCACGCAGGCAGCCCACGGAGAACGGACCGGTTCGCGTCGTGATCGCCAGTTTGCTGCAGTTTCGCTTCCCCTTTTGTGCCCTGTTCACCCTTTGGCCGTGCGCAGGAAGATGGGTGTTGCTGCTGCTGCTGCTGCTGCTGCGAAGGCTCATGGGAGAGGTCCTCCTATATTGGACCGTTTTAAAATGGAAGCGTGGTGCAGCAGAGGAGGGGAGGGGGGACTGGCGAGGCGTAAACGCATAAAATCGATTACCCGCTGGTACACGGGTGGAAACGACATCTTCCTGTCAGGCGGAATGGTCTGCAGGACAGAAGAAAACTAACCGAGCGTAGAGTACAAAAAGCCAAATCAAGCCGAAGGTTGTTTTCTAAAGCCATTTCAGCAATCTCTCTTCTCAGCTTTTTGCTTCGGTTTTAAGTGCTTGCTGGGAAAAACATAATTTTTGCAACAAATTAAAAACTTTTAAGCTTTGTGAAAATTTCGAAATTAAAGTGCCTTTATTTAAAGTACCTACGCTTTACTCTCAGACGTGCATCTGAGCCCAGATGCTCCTTACATAAAAAATCACATTGTTATACAACATGGTTCCTCGAAACATAAAATTTAGCCTCTAAATAAAAGAACGAAAATACTGAAAAGTCTCCAATTAGGAAACAATGTAGTGTGTATTGCATGAGAACTACACCTTCATGTTATTAAAAAGAAAAACAAAACATTGCATCATAAAAAAATATTTATCGTTTTATTTAACATCACTTTAGAACAACATTCCCAAAACATGCTTAATTGATAAATAATTATTTAATAGCACGAGACTACCGGACAAATAATTTACTCGAAACAAAAACTTGCAAAACAGGATGCAATTTTAATGGGCATTTTAACAGCCCTGTAAAATGTTTTCGTTTCGTTAGTCCTATAAGAACACAAATAATAAAATGAGTAAGATACTGGGTGAAGTGAATGAATTAATTTATAAACTTAATAGAATAAGCTTTGAGTCTCACACAGCGTGTGTCCAGCTAGCAGAGAAAGTGAGTATAATTGAATCAGAGCGAATAAGTGAGTCATACAAGCTAATTGGCTTTGAGTTAAAACTACACTTTCTTTTCAAAGATAAAACTCACTCATTTACAATTGATCAGTGCGTTCAACGCTTTACTTTACAAACCACTAATACTCATGTGATGCACGTTTTACCTGAGGAGTTCGATAATGTTAGCTTTCTAGGCTATGTCATACATATTTAAACTGTTTCAGCAAAATCTAAATTTTATAAAAAATCTACTGTGTAATGCTGGTAGTTTATTTTTATTGCTTAGTAAAATCATCTAGATTGCTTAGCGAACAAATCCGATTTAAAATAGAAAACACATAGAAAAAAAGTTACCAAAATTCATAAAAGCAGTTTCAACGCCATCGGCCTCGAAAACAGCATCGGCAATGCATCATAAAAAAAAGTGACAAGCGCACGGGAAAGCAGCACATTTTTTTTTTCGTCCAAATTTTCCATCCACCATCCCATCCCTCCTATCCAGAGGGTTTACAAATTTCGTTTTATGAGACACTCGTTACGGTGCCGATTTATCGTTCGGGTTGCCGTTAATTTCCTTTCCTCTATTGTTCTCCCCCTCACTACCACACGACGGTGGGGGTTGATTTGTGAGCTCCAGAAACCGCACGTAACTGTGCCATGATAAAGAGGTGATTAAAGAGGCAGTCGCGGTTGAGAGTGGCTTGGTACAATCGGTCTGCGTATCGATAACACTAATCCCTACCCAATGCTATGCTGCTGCAAGCGGGCTGTAATTTTCAATAATCTTGAATTAAAAGCAGCCTTCCTGAACTACCCCATTACCTACCCATCCATCCGCCAGCCGCGTCGGCTAGACTCCCAAAATTAAACAACTAATCTCATCGAACGGGCGGAATAGCGAACCGGAAAGTGAAACCGAAAGTTTTGGATCTTATTAGCGCGTCGCAGTGCCGTGATACAGTATGGCTCGAACGCTGCACGGGCATCACGCAATAGGCAGTGCTGGAACGGGTTGATGAAACGTTACAAAGTTGTAATTTTGGTAGCATGATATGAGAGGGCTGAAGGTTCACCTCGTTTTTTTTTTATTACACCGTCCAGAAGGTGTTGAATTTTCTCTCTAATAAGAAAGTGCACGCACACAGCACCGGAAGCGAAGGTGACGAAAGTCAACCTGACGTCATTCTCATCGCCGGGCATGCGAATTATCGATCCTGCCAGTCGTGGTGCGTGGAAAGCCTTTGCACAGATTGAAGGACTGGGCCATGGTTGGTGGGGATGCGAAAACGAGCGTGTAACGACGGTGTATCGTAATTGACGGACCCGAATGATACTTTGGCAGCTGTATCATTAGCTCACGTATATACGCCTGTAGGCCTGCGTTTTTTTTTTTGGTATTCCCTCTCACCCCTAGATGCAGCTAGCTTGTAGCGGCGTGGGTGAAGGTGCGCTGCTTTCGTCATCGATCGATTCGAAAGGATAGCAATCGCTAAGCCGTTCAGCGGGTCCATTACATACGATAAGCACGCACTGGAAGATGGATGAACCAGCGAGAGAGAAACGGCTTACCCTTAACTGTTAAAGAAAAGGTTCCAATTCAATTACGTATAACACGTACACGTGAGATGTAGGCCGCTCGAGAGATATAAAATTCCAGCGTGCGACAATCGTTGATGCCGACCACAAAACACACTTGAAGCCGAACGGCGCTCGTTGAGGCAGCACCGAAAATCAAACCAAAATGGGGTGGAAAGCGAAAACGAATCGAATTCAATTTCGATAGTAAACGGTTGCGTGTTTACAGTTCACTGCAGTGGTAGGTCTTGCCGGTTCACTTTTGAGCTCTTTCTCAAACGAAGCGGAACAAAACCGGTGCTGCACGATCGCAACCGTGCGTTTTGGGAAGGGGGCGCCTTTACCGAAAAAGAGGCAGCGCTAAGGAAGTGTGAAATATTCGCTACACACACACACACACACACACACAAATGCAGACACATAACCAGGCTAACACATTACCTTGAAATGCAATTAATTCATGTTAGACGCGCACGAAACGGCGGGACGGAGTAAAAAGGGAGAATAAATAATATTTGCTGCATATGAGAAATACAGAGATTTTGGAGCCGTTCTTTCGGGTTGTGGAATTAGTTGCACATCAGTTGCGTGCCTACACCACACTGATTAAAAAACAACAACAAAAAACCTGCCCCAAAACCCGACCATTTCGAACAATAGACTTCAACGACGGCCTAGGGCGCAACAGGCGACGAACCTTTTTTTTTTTCTTCTTCTGCTTTTGCTTCTCTCGCCAGCCCTAGCTTACCCGATAATCATGAGCGAATCAAACTCGATTGGCGTTAAATTGAAAGGAAGCGGTAATTAGAGAAGAAATGTAACACGGAATCATTGCTTCCCCCCGCCCACTTTCTTCACCCGCTCCGTTGGGACTCGTTGGGCCGTTGAGCCGAGCAGTAATGACGATCGATCAAACCCGAGGGGTCCCAGGAGGCAGGAAAAAAAGGCAATCCGTCCTCAAAACGTGACTTTCTGTGGGGCTCAACCGCCATTCCTTTGCTTCATCATTTTCATCTCGAGTTTGACACACACACAACGGGACACAGTGTACCCGTACGCGCGGTCGCGTTCTCGCCATACAGGGCGTTTAACGATGACAGATTTATTATATCCAAAACCGGTCCCCGCTCATCCCCTCCCAGCCGGTGCGAGTACGATTTGTGATGTGACTTTTTTTTCCCCCTTGCTTACTTGCTTCTTTGACACCACTTTCAACACCCCTCCCCCCCACTCCTTTGGGCTCGCTGTGTTGAGGTTTTGAGAAAGGGAACGTTGCGTAATACGCGCGCTCGCGCAATGACACCTTCGTCGGTTCGGCTAACGATTGCTGGAAGCAACAGATCTCGCTGTTTGCTGATGTGTGCTCTCCCTCCACTCCACTACTATTTTCAAGCACAGCACATTCGAAAATCCACAGTACAAACAACGTCCCTTCCCTTCCCGCACCATACACCGGGTGCGTAATTATCTCGGGAGAGTGCAAGAAAAAATTAAACCACTCCTCCAGGTGGGCCAAAGAATGGCCGGGGGTGGGTAGCTCGTGTCATGTTTTGCTACTGCCATATGGGACTCTTTACTACGCGCGCGCGTTAGCCTTACACAGGTCACAGTAGGAAATCTAACGATCCACCGCGCGCACGCATCGCACGTTCCGGAGCGAAAATGTAGCACCCCCAACCGTGCCGCGGCAGTGATTGGGTGAGGAAAATGTTGCAAAGCACTTTTACAGATGTTCACGATTGACAGCCTCGCTCTCTCTCTCTCTCCCTCCCTCTCGCCCCACCCTGACGTTTAAAAATATAATTCACGTTCGAGCTGCTTGGCTCGCAAGGGCCCAAGAAAACATATTCCAAATGCTAATTCGATTTGAGATATTTTGTGGCGTGATATATTTTTTGTCTTGATTTTTTACACACACACACACACACACACATCACGCACGTCCGAGGGCGGTTAGTAACCGAAGGGAAAAACGTAAATGAGAAAATTATTAAACACACCCGCAACCAATCGGGCAGCGAACCGGAATGGACGTTGGAAATCCATCGTTTGGAGATTAAAGTCACATGCCGTTACTCACTTCAGGTTCTATTTTACGTTTTTGTTTTTCGGGGACGCACTCAAAACCCCCACCAAGGATACCGTGCTTCACCCATGCGGAAGGAAGAAAGCGGAATTTACGGTATCGGCCAGCGAAAGTAAGGACGAAATTTATACGACACTAATTATACGGTATCGGATATGGTTTCGATGGGTGGCCTTAACGGGTGGAACCTTCCCAAAAGTGGGACTTGAACGAAATGTTAGCAATTGATTTATGTTTAACGCGTTTCGGAGAAGCTACATGCAGCATGCTCCAAATTTGGGTACAGCTAGCTTATTATTTATCGTTCCTAATAAATTGAAATGAAATTATTTAAACTATGAATGATGTTGTCAAATGTGTTGTCGCAGCCGTTTACTATATGATTAATTAAAATTGGTCCCAATGTGAGGGAAGTAAGATTGTACTACCCTAAAAACATTTGGAAATAATTATAAATCATTTATCAAAGCCGACAAAAAAAAACTGTATTTGAGTTCATCAAATGAAAAATCGAACAATCTGTAATTGTTACTATTAATCTAAAAAGTTATTCTAGTTTATTTTTTAAGCTTTCTTGTGTGTAGTATAGTTTCGATTCATTCTTTATGTGTTCATTAAGCTAAAATTATTTTTTAAATTTTGCATGGTTTATCGAATTCAATACATTTTACTTATTTAATGACCAACGTTAAATTCATTTTTGATTTTATGATACAAATAGACTTGCTTATTTTATTTATTTATGTGTTGGCCTGATTATTTTAATGTTTTTCCGCCTAATACTCCTCTGTATTGTTTGTTGTTTCTTTTAGATTTATTTATTTATTACATATTTTTTTAATTTCTACTTTTTTAGATTTTCTTTTTTTATATTTTGGTAATATGGTTTACAATTTTCCTATTTAAACACTATTTTTCCATTTACTTACTTTTTTGTTAAAAACTCTAGTTATTTTTGAAAAAAAATCATTTTTTTTCAATAATAAATTGAGCATCTAGTGATGAGACTAAAGTTGTTATGTTGAAAAAAGGTAAAGTAGAAGACTAGCTCTGTACTTTGATTTTCAGTATGCTCTTTCAACTTCTAAATATTTTAAATGTTAGTGAGACATATATGAAGGTCATAAATTAAGTAAGTCTAAATTTCTGAAAAGCGTGATACTTTAGTTCTTATCAATGTTGAAAAGGTTTGGGTGATTTTAAAACACATTTTAAAATTACATGACAAAGCTCCTAATCACATCCTGGTCAACCTTGTCTCATCTTCGCCCGTTGCCTATGTATCTGTATCTCCTTCACATTCTCCTTTCAAACAGAGCATCCGATTGTTACAGTAAAACAGTTGACAAATAGAGAAAGGGATCCCTTCCAATGCTGCGGCCGTCTCGCGCATATCTAGCTGCCCTCGTCTAATCTTGTCCCATCTCCTGCCGGCTATCCGAACTCATCGATCGCAATAACACACACTTCCCCGGAACACTTTCACACGACGTCACGCAACGAGCAGAAACTCCAATTGAAAACGAAACACGTACCCAGACCCGTCCCGCGGGCGAGATCCAATGAACGGTCCCGCACCGCATCAGGATCACCGCATGAAGCAGGGAGCTTTTTAGCTTAACTCTCAACCCCGTCCACCACCCCGCAGGCGGGTACTCCCCTCGGCGCAGCTTAACTGGCGCGCCCAACATCTGTTTACATCGTTTTCCAACTCTTCTGCAAATAAAAATCCACCATAACGAACACCGCCCGAAAGAGCGGAGTGGCAAACGGTGCGCTGCATTAAAAGCCGTCCGCCGTTAGGTCTGGTCTCACTTTCACCCAGCGGCGCATGACGCCACTCTCGCCTTCAAGCTCAACGACAGAATAAAAACGCGCCCTTCACATCGATCGCAGTGGGAAGTAATAGGCGGTGGAAAGGATTGTTTTTGCGCTTCAATCAATGCAGCGTCGATCGTCGATTGGGCTTTTAGGGAAATTATTCTGGACAAGATCACTCACAACACGGCAAACGGATGAGCCGAGTGCGGATAAACGGTTTCACGTTGGTCGATTGACGAGTTGGTGATGTTTTCAAATGAATTTATCTTGCTGTTGATGTCGATCTACTGTGCATGGCGTTAATTGGATTGGTAAAAGACTTTCTTTTCATTTGAATGTACCGAATAATCCTTAATAAATAAAAAAAACAATATTAAACTACAGAAAATAAAAAAAAAAACTTTCGTCAACGAACGTCAAGTAATTTCTTATTAATTAGTTAATTTGTGTTTTTTGTCAATAATCTTCTCAACAAACTCGACAAACTAAGAAATTCGTGTAGTGTAGGATTAATTTTTTTTATTCGGTAGTAACGGCCAGGCCGTATTGCTTAATGTAGGATTATTAGTGTTGAAAGAAGGTTTATTGTAGCTTTACAAGTAAACTCTCAACTGGACAACAATAAGCATAATTGGAGACATTTTATTGAGGCTGCACGTTGGTAAGCGTCATCTGATGTTTCATACGCTACAAAAATAGATTTCGTTAAAACCATATGCAGCAATAATTCTCTTCTATCTACTTAGCTCTACAATTGTAGAGCCCGAGATAGATGAAGAGGATACTGAAGATCCAACAAGCAGTAATAGAAAATAAAAAAAAATCAAAATAATTTTAGCTTTCAGCTTGGCGTTAATTTTTCCAAAACTTTTCTAATCATTTTAAAATCTCGTGTTTTGTAATTCTTAGTCCTCTACAATTAATGAGGATATTAAGGTAGCAGCAACAGAGAATTAAAAGGCTACATTCACACCCAAAGAAAGCTGTGACTATGCCACAGAAAAGGTCAAAATCCCCATTAGTGCTCTGGGAAGCCTCGGCCCTACAAAAGTTGTTGTGCCACCCAAGTAGAAGGTATCAAAATGCGCTTATCATTCGAAACTTCATCGCTATGCTGCTTTCGTGCACTCACATACAGCTCATTTCTTGCCAACGTATTTTAACAAATTTTAGTCGCAATAAAACCGCAAGATCAATCCCTCAGTTACCAGCCGCATCGAAATCAAAACTGCATCCACTGATGCATTTCCCACACCCCCTGTCAGCCAACGAGCCACCTTCGTCCTCCCTTCTCGGTACGCTCCAGGCAAAAGAGCAACGAATGTAATTAAGATTACATCAAACCCGCCGGGCGTCAAGCGACAGCCGACTCGGCGAAAGCAACCGAATGGCGAGAAAGAGGCAAAAAAAAACGGCGAGCCGCAGCATAAGCAACCGAAGTGTCAGCAGTGGAAGCGGAAAGAGATACGGGTGGTACACATTTAAAGCACCCTGGGGGTAATTATTTTCCATCAATAGCAAAATTGCCTTCCGAGTGTCGGATCGGTCGTAGGGTTGCGGTTTTGCGGCCGCACACGGTCCAGCGTCCGCCGCCTTGATGGTTCTGCAGTTTTCTAATAAATTTTCAACGCTTGTTCGTGCCTCTGTTTTGCTCTTTCTTTCTCTCTCTCTCTCTCCCTCCTACTACCTCCTCTTCTTTTTTACGGTTGAATTTGCACACGAAAGGTAATTGCTAAGCGCTGCAACGCGAGTCACACTTTTGTCCCATGAGGGAAGAATCAATTCAATGCGTCCGATTTGCAGAGGACGTAACATTAGAGAAAGGCGATAAAGAGGAACACGGGGGTGTGCAGGCGGCAGGCTCGTATGAAAACCGCAAGCCCTGACGGCCGTTTCGCTAATCAAACCGGAAAAGAAAAGTGATCAATGCCGACCGAACGTTCCGAGGGCGAACGGGGGGGGGGGGGAAACCGGACCGCGCTTTTCTTTCTCCAGTTTTCTCACCCAGCCTTGATTCATTTATACAAAGGTTAGGAGGGTGGGAGGGAGCAGAGGGAAGCGTGCATACATTTTGCAATGGTCGGAAAATCAATTGAGAGAACAAATGACCGGACAGGGGGAGGGGGGGGGGGGCAAGAGAAGAAATAAAAAAACCGCAGAAAGTGCCGCACGATCAATTGAATTAATCCGATTAGACGCGCACCGACTGTACCAACTTACACCGCTGCTAGAAGGGTGTGTTGAAAACGGAGGGGGGGGGAGGGGGGTAAGAAGGTGTGGGTGGTTTAAGTGATAGGAGAGTGAGGAAAAAAACAGTACAACTGCCAACCAGGATGTAAACTGGATCGCGATGGAGCGAAATAATCTTTCGCAGTTTGTGTTTTCCTTGTGTGTTTCCTGTTTGCTCCTAGCTGTTCATTTTCTATCATTTTTGCACTACTGCCACCAGCTTTTCTCGATATTCGATTTTCTCGATTCTTTTATGCTACCTTTTAGTTTTTGCTCTGCCCCAAAACCATCCCGCAACAAGCTACGTGTGAATTTCCGTTCGCGTTTTTCCACTTTCATTTTCACATTGTCTCTTCGCATCAAATTAATCCCAACGCTAGCGCGGCTCCCTCCACCCACCCGGCCACAACTTTTCCGTTTCCTTTCCCGTTCGGATTTGAACGACGGGGTAAACGACGAAAATCGTGATCGGCTCATAATTGTGGCTTGTCTGCGTGCGCGCTTGTGCGCTCTCCCTCACCCAACTGCGCACCGATTGCTTTTCTTGCTGTGCTAAATAATTGAAACAATATCCAACACTCCATTTCCTGCTCCGCGGCCTCAACGTCCGCCAATTTAGTTTTGCAGCTTCCCCTTTCCCCCTCACCCTCGTTTTCCCATTCGCTAATTTACCACCCCTTTCTAATTGCTTCATTTCGGTTTGTGTTTCCCGCTCCTGCTTCCCGTTTCATTTTACAGGTAATGTGCGCCCCCCCCCCTCCCGCCGCTTGTGCGCAGATTTATTGGCAAGCGAGTGAAGAAAAATCATATTTAAATACCCTAGCGTATTTAGTTTTTCTTTTCAAGTGAAATTAAGTGGCTTTTCCCCTGGTTTTTTTTTTTCTTATGTGCAAAATTTAATAAGCAAAGTTAATGAAGCAAATCATCGTTTGCCTTCCCTACTGCTTGTGGGTGGGCATAATTTGGAGGAAGTTTTTCGCAAGCACAGCTAATGCAATTTTTGTGCCAATTGCATTATCCACGGTCAGTTTAAATCGTTTAGCTGTTGCCGTCAACATTTGGCCAGAAATAACATTTTTTTAAGCGTACCACAATGTTTGTCTGAAACGCATCATCACTTGTGCCTTGGTCATTATTTTTTTTTGTCATCTAGTCATGAATCTTTGCCTGTTGATAAAACTACATAATTGCACTTGTTTTCGACGCGCAGCAAGTGTAATTTTATTGTTGTATTATTTTTCTTGTAACCAAAGCAAAAAGAAGGAGATTGCGAGGTAACCCTTTGAAGAATTCTTATCAAAGTAAGATGATAGCTTGTATTTGTTTAACGTTATACCACGATCTAAAAAGAACGAGGAAAGAATTAAATATTAATCTACAAAAACATTTTTCCTTTAAATAGGTTTAAGATGTTAAGCTTTATGCTATAACAAAAACTTCAGTATTAATTTAGTTTTTCATTTACATAATTCTATTGCTGTGGCGTATTTTCATGAGTTTTAACAGTTAAGAAAAAAATAATATTAGACACAGCTTTTCAGCAAATAAAAATTGACTTAAAACTAAAACTTGATGCTTTCGAACAGTAGATTAAAAACAAATAAATTTCAAGTGACAAAAAAGGTTAAAAAAAAAACAAATAAAGGTATAACGTTCAGAATATATGAAATTCACAAACAAACAACCATAAAGGATGAAAAAGACGGATCGCGGAAGCGGTGCGCTAATCGTTCTTATTCTCTCCTGAACAAAACAAGAAACAAAAAAGTCTACCGAAAGCTACTTTAAATCTTATCCTTTTTGTTTGCTCATCCATCGTTCTTTATCTCAGCCACAACGAACATTCAGTAATACGAACCATCCCAAGGTGAAAAAGAGAGAGAGAGAGAGAAAGAGATCCCCAAAAAAAGGCAGCCGATGCAATCACGTTCCGAAATTAATTAAAGGTTCTAACCGGTTGAGGGGATCCATTTTCGAAGAATCTTTCCCTTCTGGACACCACTCTTCCCGCTTCCTTTTTGTTATATTTTGCCAGCCCTACCGTTTTGTTCTTTCGATCGCATCTCACTAAAAACGGTAAGGTGAGCAGGTTTTTAGCGAAACAAACACAGGAAATTGTCAATCAATCACGGTACGCAAGCTGCCAAAAAGGGTCCGGATCGTTTTATTTTACTTCTGCTTCATTCTGCACTGGCCCAGCAGAAACATTTGCTGTGTGTGAATATGTTTTTTTTTTTTTTATGGATGCATTTTGGAGACGCTAGCCGTTTGGGCGATCCCACCCGAAAGATGCGAACTTCCGAGAATGGACCAAATTGTTCAAACACCAACCATCAAATGGTATGCGTTCCGGACCGCGAAAAGGATTATTTGATAGCCTCATAACTCTTTGGCCTTTGTTTCGCTGGCTTTTCAATGGCAATAACACGCATTTGAAAATGCTTTTTAAATTGTAAGATAGATTTACAAGGAAAGAAACTCGAAAGCGCACATTTCTGGTACACCGTTGATCAGGAACGAAAAGACGCTTCGCCTTTGCTGAGCGAGAAAAGATTGAAAACAGTGTTCGAAGCCACATGGATATATTACCAAACAAACTGCCAACGCTTTTGAAAGTCTACCACGCATCATAAAAAACTGCGTTTCGTTCTTTTGTCATCGCGACGTGCAAACGTGAGCGCACGACCGTCCGGCTGTCCGGCGTTTGTGCGTTCGCCTTTACAATGGAACCGGAACTTCTCCCTTTAAAGCAAAGCCCCAACAAAACAAAAAAAAACGTTATTGAAATATAGAAAGCAAAAAATAAACTTATCTCCTTAGCCGATCCGATGCAGGGCTGGCACGATCGGGGAACGTCGGGGAACTTTCACACCAGGAAGGCAGGAAAACTTGCGACGGCAAACGCCTCCGCTCACGATTTTGGGGGCGAGCGTTTTTTTTTTTTTCTTTTGTCCTCCGTGGGCGAGACTCGATGTCCTCCTGCGACCGTTCCGGGTCCTTTGCCCTATTCCTTTGCGAGGTGGAGGATGCGAACGAACACAAGCGCCTTTCAAACTGTGCCTTACGTCACACCACAAAGTTTGAGGGTCTAATTTGCGTTCGCCGTTCGGCTCCCTGAGGCAGACCAGCCTCATTCAACGCCACCAACGTAACATGTTTGCAGGGCATTCTGAGCCTGAGCGGGTTAGAGCCAGCACGAGCGCTGGAAGCCAAGCAACAGAATCCAAAAAAAAACCTATATTTCTTGTCATATCCCAACACGGGTGACACTGCGAAATATGCTGCGGCCCCCGGCCGCCGAACGTTCGAAAGGAAATGGAACAACGCTGGAGCGGAAATTGAAGCGCGCTTTAGAAAGCCAAGACAACATAACTCCCGATGTAGACCCGCCTCAGGGTGCACGGGATGGATGGGGCACACTGGGTGCCGTTGCATGCCCCTGCTCTAGCGACTTCGCCAACCAACGGCGACCGATGTCGAGTCGCAGAGTGTGTGTGTGTGAGTGTGTGGTTTCGCTTTGGTTGCGCAAGAGATGCAATGGGACGAAAAGGTGTACCACCAAATTGTATACCCAGCGCCATACAGAGCCATACAACGGTGCCATAAAACAGGGCGTGCTCTGGGCGGCCATCTCCTGGGGCACAGCGGTGCAGGAGCCACTGCTGCGAACGAAACGACGCACACGACTAGCTGCTCGGTTTGGTGGGTCACCGTTTGGAACACTGGTTCCGTACTGCAGCAAATGCGCTACGAAGGTGAGCAGGCAAGTGAAGAAAATGGACACAAAGAAGATGCGAGCGTAGTTTGAGCTTGAAAAGATGTAATTATAGAGATTTTTTTCGGATAATCCCCAAAAAGTTGATAATAAAAATAAACCAAAGCTAATTTCGTGCAAATTAATTACTATAAATTCTTGAAACCGTGCCAAAGAATTAATAGTGGAACATTAAACTACAAAAATTGATCGTAACATTGCACACCATGTGATGCACCAAGTGAAATGACGCTTAAGCCTCTTTGCACAATTTGGTGCCGTGACCAGGAATCACCAAATACATCACACAGTTTTTGCACCATTATGAGGGGCAGCAAATTCGCCCAACTCTCTCGCCTTTGCAAACTGGATCCATCCTCTGCTTCTCTTTACCACCTTCCCCCCCCCTCCTCCTTCCCCACCTCCACCAAGCGTTTGGGGTGGAGTCTCCCGCTCGTCAACGACTCGATCCAACGCTCGGATCGGAAACCCTCGGGAATATATCAACCTTTTTTGCGGTGCGCGTGGTACATCGCCGTAGAGGCACAAACGCCATATGGCTCACGTTTGACTCGCTGCAGCGCCTTCCCATTCACCCCATTCACCCCCCTCCAGGGGTAATTCAACCGTTTTAAGGAGCTCTGCTACCAAAGCTGTTTTCATAGCCCGCTCGCGGCAACGCACGCAAACGGTTTCGAAAGCGTCTCAAAAGCCACCACCGAGACCCGTGTTTGGACCGGTGTAGGTTGCAGCCCCGTTCCCCTCCACATCCCACCATTGCCCGGCCGTCCATCCATCTGCACAGCATCCAGTCGGGGTTTTGTGAATGTGTGTGGATGTGTGCAGCTGCGTGTTCGCGTATGTGTGCTGCAGCTCGTTACTTTGTTCGCGGTGCAGCGCTGGGGATAGAATCTTGCATAGAATACCCCCCCTACCCCCACAACCGGCCCTCCTTCGTGGTTGAACCAACCCGAAGAAGCTTGCACACTAAATGCAGCCAGCGTACGTGTGGTTGAGCGCGCCTGTGTGTGAGCGTGTGGAACCAAGGAAACCAAGATGGCAAGGCCGGAGGCAAAACCGCCTGAAAAGGCTCCGGTGTGCAGCAGACACATAAAAGGCAAAACAAACGGTGCACACACGATCACATTCTGGTTGCGCTTTTGCGGTGCGGCCGAGCCGCGAGCGACGAATTGCGAACAAATTCAGTGCCGCTGGGGAGGAAGGGGCAGTGGGGGGTTGTGGTGAGGATAGGCACTTGGAGGGCCCGATGACTAGAATGGAATGAGTGCAAAAGAGCAAAGGAAATCGATTTGTTGCATTTCGTGCCCGGTCGGAGGTGTTGAAGAGTTGTGTCTGCAGATGGGGCGATGCCAGCAAGCCTTGCCCCTGCGGGCAGGCTAGGGTCTACTCCGGGAAGTACTTAAAGTTAGCCCGAAGGTTAAATGAAGCAGACAGTCAAGGTTTTTAATGTTTGTTGTTTTTTGTACAAAGAACTATACCTTTTTAGCCATGCACACTGGCTTCATTGTACGGATTGTTGGGCAAACAAAAATGACAAATTTGAGGTTTTGGAAACGGGTAAGCCCGTCTTAAGTCGATGTTTGTTTCTCGAGATTTACAACAATATTTCGATGTTTTAAAGAAATTAAAACTAAGTACTTATGAAATTTGACAGCTTTTTATCTTAAAATAAAAAATAAAACAATGACTGGATGTTGTAGATTACCCTTTTGACGAATTTAATAATTCATTGGTAGTACGACTCAAACCAGTTATTACGAAAAATAATTTGGCTTTCACAGTTGATGCTTCCGATGTCTTCAAAAGCATTTTAACGGAGAGGAAACTTTTTTCTTTCTGAAAAAATCGTTTCTAAACCGCTCTTATACAAGCTTAGGCTAGAAGATATTGAGAATATTAGCTGTTTCGTGATAGCAGAATGAATAAGAAAAAAAAATAAATAAATATAATTTTAAAAGCAATGAAGCGAAGTAAAACTGCTTCCCCGCCCACCTACCATCGCGCCCGGTAATGTTAGTCACACATTCAATCATGCACGGGGATGCTCCTTGCACCCACCTTCAACCGCCCGCAGAGCATATCGAATCGGAAAACACGCTCCCATCTGGAACCGGAATGGAGGATATTTGCATCCCGTCCCGGCACCGTACACGACTGCCGCTTTTCGTCCCTTCCCGCGCTCGCATTCTAAAATCATACGACATTCGGACGACCCCGTACCGAACCGAAACATTGTGTTCCTTTTTCGGATCCGTAATATGTTGCCCCGCAAGCAGCTGAAAATGGGGTGGGATCGTGGCTTCGAGCCGTTCCATTACAGCCGCACGGTGATGAAGCAAAATAGTCACTCATCACGAAAACTCATCCTTCTTCCACCCAACCGTCCCTTCGCAACATTTCCTTCGGTGCGCTTTACAAAGAAGAAAACGGGATTTCCGTCGCGGGATGAAGAAGGGTGCCTCATTTCGGCAAACCCATCCGCCCGGCGGAAGGAGCGAACGTTTATGGTAACGGAATGAGGAGGCACATAAAACAGGCACAACAGGCACATGTACCGTGCGCCTTCCATTCCACGTACACCGCACGGTACGTGACGGAAGAGATATGACACCCGCCGGAACATTAGACGTTTGGTAGAAAAGTGCGCACAACAAAAAAAAAAAGAAACGGTTCGCCGTCTCGGTTCGCATCGAAGTCTTTCGTTGCGTTGGCGCGGTTAGCTGCGGCGCACTAGCGTTGAGCGTTCAAGTATCGGAATCGGGTGAGCGTTTTTTTTTTTTGCTGCCAAGCATCAATCTATAACCATACAAGCTTATGTAGGCAGGGAAGGATAGAATAGAAGTCGGTAAGTAGGGCGTATTGACGTACGAAAAGGGGGAGACAGAGAGAAGAGAAGCTTACGAACCGAAATGATGACGCGATACAGACGATCAGTATAGACCGGGCAAGGTTGCGCTTCTTCCTGACGCTCCCGGTGTAACGGTTTTACACGGTTTCGTTCCGGGTGATCCCATTGTCATATCCTTACACGCTTACAAAAGGCAAACTCCCCACTAGCCGCCACATATGAAGAGGGCCAATTTACGGTAGCTAATCTTCTCTCTGCCCGCGAACGTCGCTCGCTTGTAAAGCGATAGGGGCAAAGAGATAGGGGCGGGGGGGGAGGTGGCCAAAGAAGGAGGAAAAGAGTCTGCTAGCGATTCGCTACGACCCGTTGATAACAGTACGCGCTGGACATTGAGTCCTGGCTGACCTCGTTTAACGTCACGGGTTGGGCACCCCTCTTTTGTACGTCTCCGGCTTGTAGATGGTTCGATACGCTGTTCGCCTTCCCGGCTAACCCTTTTTTGGAGCTAGAACACTTGGCCTAACGGTTGTGGGACGCTTTCTGGCCGCTCAAAACCGTCTAGCTGCGTCAGTGGTTTGCGACTTGGCTACTCTAAAGCATGCTAAATTTGCCCATCCACCTAATGGTTTGGCTATTTTCGGACAGCTTTAATTAGTTTGTACACAGCGTAACGAGACGCCTTCAAGCAGGACCTCGTTAACTAACCACCCAGCACAATTGCCAACAATGGGTGTATGATTGGTAAGAGGCAATGGTGTTGATGCTACAATAGACAGCAGTCATGAAACGGAGAGCCAACAATAACTACCGTACATTAGACAGTGTTCTTAAACAGGTGAAGCATATATAAAGGGGTTAGAGTTAAAAAAAATAAACAAATTAAAAGCTGCAATACTAAGCAACAAAAATTAAAATACAAGTTCATCCATTTTTTTAATTTAAACCATGACAATTGCATACTCATGATGTTCTCCATAGCTATAAAAAGAATTTTCCTTTGGAAACATGAAAAATTGGTATACTGAATTATTGTGAATATTGTGAATTAGGTGAAAAAATCTACACTTTTGTTTGATAACGTTTAAACCATCAGCAATAGCAGTAACGTGATCATAAACCCTTTGAAACGACGTATGGTTTATTTTTCTAAGCAGGATAATTCAAACGTCAAAGGTAGAATCTTGCAAATATTTTCATCATATCTTTTGATTATTCTCGTTTCCCGAAAGCAAAAAAACATGCAAGGAGATCAAATGTGCAAGCTATTTAATCTTCACCAAAAGTTAGCCTGTGTTAACCACAGTGCAGATTGGAGCATTTTTATGCTTCAAAAACACCATCATTCTATATCGCCTCGCACCCACCGACCCCATGTCCTCCCTTCCTCGGGGAACGACGTTAGAACGACTCTGCTCAATGCCTTTCCAAAACAGTTATCCCTCGCCATTTATGGCGCGCACAGTCAGCGAGAAGCGAACAAAGGAGTAAAACTTATAAATATAGGCAGATAATCATCCCGACAGCATCGCATCTGGCCACGGGAACAGCAACCATCCGTGATTTATATCAAACTGTGCAATCCACCGCCCCCCCCCCTTCCCTTCTCCTGCCAACCGGACCGTTCCGCGACCCGCTCGACTCGGCCGACTCGGAAAACACCTTCGGTGGAAAAGCGCATCGGGTTGAGCGGGCTCGAAAACGGACGACGTACGACAACGCCTCGGCCCGGGTGAAAACAATCATGATGAAGATGAACATCGGCTCCGTTCGAAAGGTTAGGCAGAGAGCGCTGGCGAATCCGCCCGGCCCGGGTTCCACCGCCGGAAGGTGCGAGGCGAAATTTATGCACCGTAGAAAATCGATCTACTGATCTACGAGCTTGTGCTCCCCCCCCCCCTCGTCCGAAACCGTCCCGCACCGTCTGTTATGAACGACCAAAACTTTACTGCAATTGTGCCGTGACCGTGTTGGTTTGGCCCCACAGAGAAGAGAGTGAAGGGGGTTGTGAGGGGAACAAGGGGGGGGGGGGGAGACGCAAGATTAACGCAACGAGCTCTCTCGCCCGGATGATGATTTATGGGACGAAATTAAAGCGTTTCGGAAAGCTTCGCCGAGCGCTTTCCTTCTTCGCTGTATTTTATGCTGTACCTTTTTGTTGTCGTTTCCGATGATGCAATGCAATGCCGTTCTATATTCTATGAGTGGAAAGGCGTGGCGGGGGGCGGGGGGTGGCTGGGGGTGGTCTCTGGAAAGCTAGCCCGCGTGCTATCGTCTGTTCGTGATCGGAATGGTTTTCCATCTTTACGACCC
>KB671861.1:34157-71639 GCA_000349105.1 Anopheles epiroticus
GGGTCGCGTCCGAAAGAACGCAAAAATGATGGATGACATCGGTTGTGAAAGCATGCTGCGCGAGGGAAGCTGAATTCTGGCACCCTTCGCGGTACGCATGGGAGGGGCGGCAGGCTGGGTGGGACGAGCTGGACAAGGTGTTAAATATTACGAGCAATCGACGTCGTGCAACATGACAGGCGTATTGGAGGTGCCGATAAGGTCAGCTCAGTGGAGGCGGCGAAGGGTGAAGGGCGAAGGTAACGAAAATCATAAACATTCTACCCACGATAAAGATATTTTGTTACCTACTTTGTGTTGCACCGTTTTACACAACAAGCAGCAGTTGTTTTCGGAATGGTATCACATTTGGGACAATTTTCTCACTTAATAGCGCAATTGCTGAATATGGTATCGGTTACTTATGAACACGCTTTATGCATGTTTTACTTAAAAACTCAGAAAATGTGAAGTAAATAAGTAATAAGAAAAAAAGCCCTGTTAATGTAGGAAACACTCCTGCACAGTGCGACTAAGCTAAAGTTGTACAATGGTTGACATATTTTGTGACATTTCTTGTGTTAGGCAATTTCCAAACTTTTTGTAGGGCATTTTGTTCGATTTGCTATTAAAATCCATAAAGCACTAAATTTTACAAACTAGATCCAGCAAAGATACAAATTTTTGAGCTGTTAAATAACAATTTGTGTTAAATTTAAATCGCTTTTACTCTTGCAGATGATCCATTTGCTTTGAGTTGCTTCAACTCATAGTCGTAATTGTGCTGTCCTCTAACAGCCACTAGAACGAAGAACGATAAAAACTAAAACCTACATTTTAACTTCCCTTCCCCAAACTAGGCCACAGTATCACAAACGGCAAACTTATCAACTTTAGCTTCATCGTTTGCGGCATCTCTCCTTTTTTGCAAAAAGGTTAGTCGCCGTGCCAGCATTGCTGTCGATTGGACGATGATTTTTTTTTGCTGCACATTACTCTTCACCTTCCGCTGCTAGGAAAATGGAGAGAAAAAAGCATTTAAGCTTACGGCAAAAGCAATCCGTCTGCCGCGAATCTAGGTTACCGGATCGAAGATCAACACGTTTTTTCCTTCGAGGCCTCCCATTTCTTTTAGGTCCGTGTTCGCGTTCGTGTTGGCCTCCCTTTTTTGTCTACCTATTAAGTTCGTTATTTGCTCCCACGTATCCTTTGCTGTAAGGAAAAAACTTCACAGCCAGGAAGGTGGCGGAAAAGGCGAGCAAACGGTTAAAAGAAAAAAAACAAGATTTGTTGCTCATTGAAAAAGTAGACTGTAGCTGTGCCAGAGACGACGTTACAAGTGACCGGGCAAAAATTCAATTAAATGCAATAAAATGGAGTGCTCCCGTAGGGCGCAGCAGCAAATCAAGCTCAATAATAATCCTCTCAAAAAAACTTTTGAGTGCCTCAACTGAAATCAACGGCGCAGACTGTATTGAGATGAGAAGGAACGAAACTAAACGAACGATACTTTAACAAACATTAGATCAAACGTCGGGAAGAAACCTTAATCTAACTGTAATGCTATCACCTCCCACCTCAATCCATGCTAGCACCCCCCATCCTCCCCTTCCCTTCCCTCCTTCGGTAAAACCATCGATTCTCGCATCGCAAATGGGTCTGCAGATGAGCCAACATAGATGGGTACGGCGATAAAGGCAAAGTCTCATCGAAACAGTGACCTTAGCGAGTGTAGAAGACACGAACCCCTTTCCACAGTTCCCGGAGGTTGGGGTCCAGCGTCTCGGTGCAACAGCAGTCCACGATCAAGGGCAACCATTCCCGCGAGCGATTATCGGCAAACAGAAGAGTTCGCTTGCCGCTGGTTGACACCAGTAATGGGTTGAATTGGAAATTGTGTAACACATACTAAATTAACTAAATAAATTGACCGTTACATGTTTCTAGTCTGCATAAAATAACAAGCTATCTCAAAATTAGCTCTCGGTCTAAGGAAGATTTTTTAAAAGTTTTTTAATAGACAACAGATGGTTGTACAGTGAACAGATAGATTGCATAAGATTATTTAAAAAATATACTGCCTATTAGATTTATTAAATTATTTTAATTAAAAACAGTTGACCACTCGAGTCGGTGGAAACGAGTGCAAAGCTGAGCTTCACATGAGGTGTAGATCCTATTTGCCCCTTAATGAGAACTCACTGTTCAACTACGTGATATCCCCGGCATATTTCAGATTTAAATTTGAGTGTTTTCATTTCAGAAGACCAGGGACAAGTTAGTAATAAATAACTAAATAAAACCCAACAGCTTTTTCACTGAAATAAAACTGAAAACAAATATCACACACTTTAAAAAACACAATCAAACAAATTGATCATTACTGTTTCCAACTAAGAAAGGAACAGAGATATTATCGAACATATTTTGTAGGTATTTTAAGTTACTTTAAGATTGATTACTTTAAGATGACACAAAATCTTACTTGTTTGAATGATAGAGAAAATTAAAAAAATAAATAAAACAACTAAACGAAACAACTCAAAGAAAACGCTTTGATACAAGAACAACAATAAGAACAAAATCGACAAACTAATTGAAAAGAAATAAAATCAGGCCAAGAATGTCACAAAAAATATGAACCACATTGCAAAGAGGAAACATAAAGAAAAACCGTTCAATAAAAAAAAACATACCACAACGGAAGTCGGCGGAGCTACCGGCTCGGCAAATTTCTGTCTCTGCTTTGTTTCTTGTTTCTCCAGAACCGGACACAAAGTTTCGAGGTCGTACGTGATTGCCATTTTTTTTTGTTTGATTCGCTTTTACTCTACTTTTAACCCGTTTCACATTCGAGCTTTTCACTTCTTGCGTGGTATGCGTGCTATTTTTTTTTTTTTTTGCACATTCCCGCTCACCCCAATACACCACAGAATTTTTCCCATTCCAGCGTTATCTGGAAACATTCCAGGGCTCTGGCAATAACGGAGAGGGAGAGAGAGAACGTTCCCGAAATGCTTCAAAAATTGCCAAACCTCCGGCACAGCAGCGTTCGGCACCCCGGCCCGGCCATCGTGCATTCATTTGCCAAAGCGAAAGGGTGCAGCCTGTTGCAGCTGCATGATAAACTGCCCGATAAACCAACGGCAGGGTGCTGTTGCTTTCTTTTCCACCCGTTCGATCCGTTCGGCCTGGCCATACCTTGTGCGAAACGTTGCGGGAAAGCGAACGCGTGGGATTGTCAAAAAGGGCGGCGGGGCGGGGGGAGGGCGAAACAAGGGCGAAAGTAACAATCGATATCCCGCGAATGCTGCTGAGCTCTTTGAAGCGCAATTCTTACCCTTCACCGGGCCCTTCCGGTTTGGTTCCACCAACGCTACTTTCACTTTCTTGGCGGTGGATGTTTGCTAGCCGCGCAGCATGCGAAATGTGCAACCGGGTGCCGCTAGAGGGGAGGGTAGCCGCAGGCGGGTTGCATAATGATGCAATGTCTCGTGTCTAGTGGTGGCGGGCAATAATAATGGCAATAATAACTCGCCAGCGCGGTTTTACGCGCCGTCCCGACGCTCGAGATGAAATGTCGGCGAAATTGGAAACAGGAAGTGAAATAATGGCCCCGCTGCGCGCTCGTGTAACGGCCGGCGTCGCGGAACAGCAGCAAAAACAGGGCAAGTCGGGGTAGCAGTAAAACACAAAAACACACAGGAAAGGAATTACTTTCCTGCTCATGTGTGGCAGCCGGGAAGGGAAAATAAATCTAAAGCTTTTTTAAGTGTACGAGTGATACTAATCTTAAATCGTTTCATTTGTCATTTCACGTTTCTTTGTTCCTAAGCATTTCCTAGTAGCTTTTCAGTGTGTTATTGCAGTGTCATAGAAATGCGAAAAACTAGTACACTTAAAAGATCCAGTTAGTTCGTTTTTAAATGAGTTTGGTGATATTTTTTTTATTATTATGTCTGAGTCTATGCCTTCCATGCCTTGTGTACCCATACATGACGTTAGAAAAACTGAGTATGAAAAAGTTTTTTAAATCCATATACGAAAAACATAGACCGCCAGGCTGGACCGTTTTACTTACTAAAGAGACATTTTTTTAAATGTTTAAAGCCTACAATCAAGAACTTTTTTTCGCTACCAAATTATTTATTATTAGAATTCACCGTTGTAGCAATACGGCCAGGCCGTTACTACTGAATAAAAAAAAAAAGAATTCACCGTTGTGCTTAGCTTAGCTAAACAATATTCACCATTTGCTATCTTACAATGTCTGTTGAGGAAAAGGTATGCCAAGAAAATGTCACTGACAGCATAAAATAAGAAGCTGCAATTTTTGACAGAGAGCTGGCTCGGTAGTCTAGTGGTAACGGCGTCGGGCTATCAAAAGACCCGTCGTCGGTTCGATTCTCATTCGGACCGCTACCGCCCCCCATAAGCAGGATTTACTGTCCTGCTATGGGTACACTTAATCACTGAAAAAGAGCCAAAGCACATTTCTACTCTGGTTAAGCCTTGACCCCACAGGGGTTGTTGAGCCACCGAAGAAGAATGTTTGACAGATCCGTCTCACAATGATAGAAGCTTCCTCTTTCAGAGCATGCTCTCTTTGGGGTTCAATCCTAGGCTTGTGGAGCTATTGAGGAGATTTGGTGATCAATCTTCTTCCCGCATCCTTATCAACGGATCTCTATCACCCCCGTTTCCTATCCGACGATCTTTATCTTATACCTCTTTATCTTATACCTACATCCACTAATTACCAGATTAGAAAGTACATTTATGGTGACCAAGATGATTTGGTCAATGCATATGCTGACGACATCTCGGAGGTGACTACCTCACCCTTCAAAATCAAGCTAAGCCGAAAGGCGTTCGAGGCGTTTGGCAATGTCTCCGGAGCATACCTCAACCTGGAGAAGACCATCGCGATGGACGTGAGACTCACCACACCAACATCCAGCATCCAAGTCTCATGGCTCCGCGCGGAGCAGAGGCAGCGACTTCTTGGAATATTCTTTACCAATAATGCCTGAGAATCGATGAGCCTCAACTGGGACCTGTTGATACATCCCTTCCGACAGTTGGTGTGGCTTCATCGCATGAGGAACCTTAATTTGCTGCAGAAGGTTGTGTTACTAAACACCTTCCTTCTCCCTAAGCTGTGGTATGTTTCATCGGTCTGTGGCTCCTGTGCAATGGACATAGCGAAGGTGACCTGCACCTGGAACCAGGCTCGTTCCTCTGCAATGGCTCGGGAGGCTTCCGAATTACACTACAGCATCTGACATTGCCCTACAATCGCAGTAGACTTAATCTACATATGCCCACCATTACGATTCAAGCGCTGTTGACGAATCGGCATGTTGCGGAACAGGGGTATCTACGAGTCGGCGCCCAGCACATCGCCTATGCCGGGAACCCTCCGAACATATCATCTGTCGTGTCAACGTACCCTTGTCTACGACTCGTCATACAGCAATTGGGCTACGTATCCTCGTCTGCCGCCAGCTTCACACGTTCAATTCGCCAAACACCAACGGAAAGTTTGCCTGAGGCGAAAGTAACCTTGGAAAATCCGTCTATTAACTGGCGTATCCTATGGCGTAATGTTCATCGTTCCCGTCTGTCGTCCCCACAACGCAGCACGCTCTTCTTACTTGCCAATGGTAGGATTAGCCATCGAGATCTACTGCAAAGGATGAAGCACGCATCTCCGTCATGTTTGTTTTGCCCTTAAATAGACACCCTGGAACACAAGTTTGCTAGCTGCAGGAGAGTTGCTAATGCTTGGCAACTTCTGCAGCAGACCATTAGCTTCGTGATTTCAGGGCACCCGAATTTACGTTTATTTTTTTTGCGTTTGCCTGTATTGTGTGGCATTAGTACCGGTAAATGTGGCCAAGTACTACGGAAGTTCACAAACTATGTCATCCACATCACTGGAAACAATGATGATGTGATAGACCTAGAAGTACTGCGTCAATCCATGTATTTGATGTAATTGTTAAGTTTGTTGTCCCTTAAACTAAGCATGTTTTAATGAACGTTTTTGTAAAAAAAAAATTACATGCACTAAATCTTCGGTTTTTTTTTGATAAATTGGTTAATTTTATATGTGATTCATTCACTTTTAATTTCATCAATATTATGGTTCTTCCGTATTTATGCCAGTGGCTGATAGTATCAGGAAATATTCATAGATTCTTTGTTATTAAAAGTAAAACATATTCCTGGACCACAAACCAAACCAACGCAGCAGCAATGGAACCGCACACGGGAAGTCCCTTAGCCATTGCCGAAACGATACAGACCCACGCTAGGACTATACCCTATACCTATACCCTCTAACGGAACCAAAATGGAACATCAAAAGCCACGTGCTGGAACGATACAGACCCTCGCTGCAATTATTGGACAACTGGATAAGGACTGGATTGGAACGTAACGTCCGAGAACACCCGGGATAAGGTGCCCTTACATGACTGGGGGAAGGAAATGTCCCTCAGCCAACATGGATTGTAGCGTCAGGATTGTACTACAAAAACTTAATTTTAAGCATTACGGCCTGGCCGTCTCAACTGAATAAAAAAAAAAGTAAAACATATAAATCTAGTTTAAACGAAGTCTTTAATAAATAAAGTCTTTTAGTAGCTCAGTGCACGATACCGCGTTAAAACTTTTAAGCCTTTGGCAGCACTGGTGCAGACAATTGAATCTCAAAAAGCACACATCACGGCAAAGTGTACTGCCAAAAAGGTAAAAAAAATGTATACAACTCTGATTCATATGTTAACTGCTCCAAAAAATTTCGCAGGTGATAACTAGTGATAAAGTCACTTAAGTAGGTGGGCCGCATCTTTGAGACAAAAGTCAGCTTATTTTAATAATTCTGTTAAAGCTCGTTTAAACCTCCTACCTGCCTAAGCATAATTTTGGTCGGAAGTGAAATCAGTGAATTTTAAATGGTTCAACAACAAAAAAAATCTATACGAAGCTATCACTTAATCAGCATTATCGGCCATTTATCGTTTCATTTCTTTAACGTCAAAATGTAATCCTGCTAGTCTTAATACGCGCGTTGGCAACACTGCTAAATTGAGAGACAGGCAGCCACGAGTGCGATAAGAATGTTTATGATGACGTTTCAGTGTTAGAAAAAAAAGAAAAGAGCTGCAATTGTACATTGTACGCACATTTCAGTGTATTCAACTTCACAAATAAAATAACAAAATAAAGTCATTGTTGCAGTGAGATTTTTTCACAAACATTCCCTTTATTTCACTACCACTAGATACCAGTTTTCGCTTGGATCAGTTTGTCTTAAAATTCAAAGTGTCCAGTTCATTGATGTAGATAAAATTTGGAGTATTCCCTAACAGCTTTGTGGCATTCCGATCCAAAACAATAGCACCAACAATAATTTAAGTTTCTTTAGTTGGCATTATCGGTTTCATAAAAATGTTTACAGCCGTTGCTTCATGCAACATACCGTACCAAGTTCTGTAAACTTTAAGGATTACGCGATTACTTTCATTTATCGCTCAAAAAAGTAAAACAAAAATACAGATTACACCTCATTTAGCTCGACAAATAATGGCGCCTGGGTAAAGGTTCTCCGCTCCCATAGCCGGGCGCAAATAATTTACACAAAAATCAACTCCGAATCTACCAACAAGAACGAAGCGAAACATATGTTGCCAAATAAAACCTCCTGCATACCGGTTCCCTCACTCAGGTTTTTTGCATCAACCTAAGGTGTGTAGGTGCGTGTGTTCACCGTACCGTTCGAGCATTTGTTTTGCAATCACGACGTACGAAAATAAACACCGTTTCGCCAACAAACGTGCTCACACTGCCGGTTACTTTGCGAGCGGAAAACTTTATTCCGTCAACAGGTGCCGTGTACCTTGTTATTGCGTACTGACTAATTAGTTAACCTTCAAATTCATGGGATACCTTGATTAAAAAAATAGAAATATTTAAACAGTATTTTAGTACATAGCCGATTTATCTTTCTAGCGTAGATTTTTTTTTGTTTCGCCCAAAATAACTGTCCAACTCAAATTGTCCAACACGGCGCACGAGGTAAACGGAACCGGACGGAAATGGTGAGTGTTTTTCGCAGGCAAATATTGTTGTTTACCCAGCGGGCACTGTTGTTTTTAAGGAGGGTGGTTTTTAAGATTTGTTTGATTTTTTGTGCAACCTTTGTGCCTCTTCTCCACTGCCCGCTCTGCACCCGTCGCTGAAGGGAACACATCCAAAACGAACACGAACTAATCGGGGGGAGGGGGGCAACCTTCACGAGCGCTGACCAAGGGAGTGGTACCTGATTCAAGGCGCAATGGTGCAATTTTTTAGAGGCACCTTCACCTGTGTCATAGTTTTCGTATTGGGCTAATTAACGGAGACACGGGGCGCCCTGTAGTATGTGACCGTTACCGCACCCCAAAACTGTTAAAAACAGTGTGCGGCTTAGGTGTGGTCCTCTGCTGCGTAGACCACAGTGGGAGTAATTATTACCTTGGCGAAGGGGAAGGTGACACTCGTTATTATTTAAATTAAATCGTGCTACAGGCTGCTGTGTCGAAAGCAAGATTTTTAGCAATGACTTTACTGCTCGTCAACTGTGCACCCCCTCAAAAACGCACAACGTCTAGTAAAACCCTTCAACTTCTGCAAAACAAAATTGTCCCCCATTACAGTGCTGCTGGTATACTAGCATGCTAACGCAGCTGGTGCCGAAATCACAACCCACCTTTCTGTGCGGAACGCTTCGATGGGCCTGGCCGCGATTTTGGCCGCTGCGGCCATTGCCGGAAGCGCATTCCATAGGCCTTTCGCCTGCCGCTGTCCTTTCAGGTTTGATTGAAGCCGCCAGTCTCTAAGCGTTTGATTGAGGAAAGCAGCCAGAGCTAGAGTGCACAACGGTGTTAGGCGCCCAGAACACGGTTTGATTGGTGAGATGTGTTAGCGCAAGACGCAACATAGATGGCGCCACCGTAAAACACCGTGAACGACACACATTCTTTTTAAAGCTAGTTGTTCTCTCTGTCGTTCAAGTCCGAGAGGACATTTTAGGGACGTTTGCCGACTAAATGATGTTTGATATTTTAAATATTTAGACAAATAAAAACATCTAGAAGGATTTGAGCATTAAGTACACTGTGTTCTCTTACGTTTGGAATTCACTGATGGAAGTCTGAAATGAGAGAAAGAAACGATAAAAAAGCATATGTTATTATTTGTTCAATTAGATTCCAAGTAAATTTATTAAACAGACATTAAATCCTTCATCCAACTTGAAAATCTAAACGGGCTATTAAAATAAACGCGTTCCCCTCAATTGCCAGATACAATCACCACGTTAACGCAGACTCCTGCCCACTGAGTTGGGCAAATTTATTTCCACAAACCGCAACGACGTCGACATTTTCCGCCCGGCCGGCCGGCTTTTCCGACGCACTCTATCGATATGGGGTCGATGCCTTTGCTTGCCCCGGGGGTAAAACACACTATCAAATACCACCAACAAGTAAAAACAAAAACGAAACCACAATCTTTCTCAATGCTACCGTACCACGAAAAACCGGCACACACGCTCGTCGCATTGCCCGAGCTGAATATTCATATTGGACGTTTGATTTCTGCCCAAACGCTGACCGCAGAAGCGCCTGGTCCGGCCAGTTTGCGAGAGCCCCACGAGCCCCACAGCAATACCAACTTGACACCCGGGGAAGGCCACCCTACGGAACGCTCATAACAATCCTCAAAAAAAGAACGACACGTCAATGGGGAGGAAAAGTTCAGCGGTCTAGTTTCGTTCGTTTGCTGGGCCAGCCGTAAAGGAAGTGGTAGGCACTGGATGAAGCACACAAAATTATAATTTTGCTGAAGAAGAGAAAAAAAAATATAAAGACACTGGAAAAGCTTCCCGAAGTAATGGCTCTGCGGAAGTGGCTTGAGATTTTTTCAATGAACATCGTTCCACTTCATTTTAGAGTTTTTGGTAGATATTGTAACAGTTTTTACTAAGCAATTTTGTACATATGCAAATAAAACACCGGACTGATGCAACCGGTTACTCGCCATGACTAAGAACCGATTTCACAACAAGGTAAAACCCTAGCCCTTAGACTTCTAAACTCGAAGCAAGTAATAGCGTCCCCTTGCATTGCTTTCCTCAAATTCTAGTGAACTTGTTAGCGCACACCGTTTTTAAGCCTGTATGTATGCAATCAGCTCAACACCTTGTGTACTTTTAGCCTACCAGATACCCGCTCCCAATCCTCGGACGAAGGGCAAAGACAGTCGGGCGCAATCAACTTCGCGCCAACTCTACTTCCTCACATTTCATGACAGCAGAAGACAATGGGCACATATCCGTGACACTACCAACGGACCTCAACCAGCCTGAGGGGTAATCGCAAGCAGAACGAAGCTACACTGGCGTGTCGTATGAAATTAGCGCCACTTCTTGTAAGCCTCAAGACAGTTGCTTTCTTTAGCAGAGCGTACAATGGAGTCCGAAACGGTATCGAAGCTCCCAGTCGAGTGTTTTGGTTGGTCAACCCCTCAAGTTCTCTCCAATCCCGGGCCCTGCCAACTACCTCCTCGCCAAGGCGTCCGGCCCCCTAGCGTCTAAAGCCCCGGACAAACCAAAGCCAGAATGTGTTGATTGTTATGATTGTTTGTGGATGATTTCGTTGAACTTTGACCCAATTACGGCGAACCGGCGGAAGCGTTGCTCTGCAGAGCAACGTCGCTTTCGGTAGCGGTTTCTTTTTCGCTTTCGCTTTCCTTCTCCCGGTGGGGCTAGTGGTGTACAGCGATTCTAAGGTGCGGCTGCGGTAGCTTTTATTTCTTTTCCCTACTTCGGAGTCACTTAATATGCCAGCAGCACGTGCCCGCACTGAGCAAATGCCGCGCTAGAAGTTGGCGTCTATTTGGCAAATGAAGTGGTGCCGCCGGCCGGTACCAGTAAAGTTGGCTTTTTCTGTATTCTAGCCAACACCTTTCTGGTAGCGTTGGTTTGATTTTAATCAGTCACTCAACCGACTGGAACATTCGTATATCTTCACAACGTGCCCGTTTGTAAATAAAACATAAACTAAGCTATTTGCGTGAGTAGATATTTGTGTATGTGATAGGGTGAGGTACCAAGTAGCAACCGGGTAGAAAATAGCAATTTTTGTGAAAACAAGAGAATGTGATATTTTTCTATAACTACACTGCAAGAGAATACACAAACATCTTATCAAATTGAAGAACAAAGAATATTAGAATATATCTAAATTTCAAAAGAATTTTTGGGAATGGTCTATAACAAAAATAGTTTAGAAAATCTTCGCCTAAGGATGATCAAGTCCTTCTTCAAGTTTTTTTGTGACGTAAACAAATCAAAACATTTAGCATATCTATAAGATTAATAAAGAGATCTCAAAGAGCTTTTAAAGGTCTTATGATCTTTGTATCAGAGGTCTTCAAGACGTGTTAACAACATTAAAATAACATATCCACCCACAGAGGTCATCGAAGCCCAACGTGGTTCGAATACAAATCAGACTGCTTCCTGCTATGCACAATCAGAATTGACTACCCTGCATTGGAGATATCAAGACCCAGATGGGCAAGCACATTAGTAGCTAGAACATTGTATGACCAACAAATAATAAGAGAAATATCCTACTCTCCTACTCCAACCTCAATTGAAATTGTAGTATCCCTCAAATAATTTTACGACGACCTTAGGACCTGTTTTAGAATCGGTTAACTTTGTTAACGTAGCTTTAGATAAAATCTATGCAGCAACTATAAAATATTTGTGAAAATAAGTCTAAACAAAAAAAATAAATGTTACCTAAAAGCACGATTACACTCTGTACGGCACTTCCAGAAGGTGCGTTAACTTATCCTAGAGTAGCAATGTTTTTTTTCTCTTTAAAATTTATAATTATGAAATTCAAGAAATGTTAATGAGGTGAAGATATTAAATACCAACGTATAGAATTCTAAGGACATAAACTAGCAAACACTCTTGCCCAAACAAAACAGCTTTTTTTTACGCAACAGTTTGCTTCTCACCTAAACGTTGCGATTATCAAACGCATCCGCGCATTATTTGATTGTTAATATATGCAATCAGTTCCATAATTTTACATGTTAAAAAAGGCTAAACGTATGCTACTGTTCCCCTGTTCAACAAAGTCTTGTTCGTGGCAACTCCAGAAAAATAGACCTTCCGTTTCCCATACCTAGCCCCAAAGTCAGATTTTATAATGTCACTCGTAAGCTATGCCAGAAAATAGAAACCTATTTAAAACATTGCTATTCTCTCACCCACTCCACTCTAGTATCGTGCGTCTCACCCTGCTTACGATCACAATTCTAATATTGGCGCCACTCGATAGTGGTCCTATACCCAAGGAAACCCACGCAACATTTGCATTCGAACTCCTGGGAGCATTTGCCCTTTTTCCGGAAATAAACTAAATGCATGTACCATGTCCACCTACAAGCACACACACGCACACTGCACCATACTGCATCTTACCACCCCGTGTAGGACAGTGGAAAGAGGGTACGTTTCTTCCCTTTGTTAATGAAACTCCAGAGAAATAGAACCACATATTGTGGCCGCCTTTAAGCGTTAGCCGCTACCGTGGTCAGTAATTTAACTGCTCAGCGGCCAGTACCGGAAGCTGAAAAACCGGAAGCACACACATGCACACACACACACTGCTACACAGCACTCGTTTCGATCGAAACCTTTCGCTGTCACCGGAGGAAAACCCGCGACACAACAAAAACGCACCTCAGCATGGCAGAGTGGTAAAACCTCACCTTAGCGGACGTACTGGGCGGGTGGGCGTTCGGCTGAAGAAGACGACTTTGGAAGAATAGTAATGGTAGGGAGCAAAGGGTCACGACCCGCTCGGAACCGACGGTTGGACAAGTTGCTTGCTTTGATTTAAGATTTGATACGGTTCACGCGATCGTTTCGTTAGCCGATGACGTTCCTTCACCTTTGAGCAGCCTGGAACGACGGCACGGGTGACGTCTATCCGTCGCACCGGTCCCAGCCGACCGAGCGGTTCTGAGTGGCGAGACAGAAAGGGACCCTCTGGGGCTATGCTTTGCCTGTGACACACTTGGGGGGAAAAAATTCTATCGTGATTCACCGGAATTTGTCAAAAACAGAAAATCTTCACTTTGCCTTTCACAAACACTTCACAGCACCTTTTTGCTCCACTAACTAACCGAAGATAGTCACGCCGAGTGTTAATTGCACGCACCAAGTTGAAGGAACCACCAGTAGTGTTGATTGAATTAACGACATTCCCAAGACACCCGCAACGCTTCAGTCACCCACCAACGCGTCGATCGCAAGAAGCGACTGCAGGAGAACATCTTCGTAAGTGGAGCATATCCACCGCACGGTGCTCGACGACACCGTCACAACTACGCCCGGGCCGAAGCGTAACACGCTCACGTAACGCTCTCGAAATGCGCGACACACGGCCAAAACAGTGTTGCCATCCAGTCGGTACGCCGTCCGAACCACGTCTAAGCGGTGCACGGTGCCGGTCAGTTGGTTTTTGTATCTCGACCAACCGAACCAACCGAAACCGCTGCCACCCACCCAACTCACCCGTTTCATTACCATATATTTCGCTGCTGTCCGAGGGTTCCTCACACTCCACCACCCACCCCTCCAAGGCCCGCCGCGTGGAGTCCTTCACAGTGCCAGCGCGCAACGAAGCTACCACAGTAACGCCGAGGGCCGATGGGGCGCTTCAAGCTATACGGTGGTCGCAAAAAGAAGCAGGCGTCGCTTTCTGGGACACCTTGGACGGGACACACTTGCACATTACTTTCGCTTCCCGCCGCACCGCCACCGGCGTCTGTCAGAACGGGCAGGACCTGCCGAGAAGGTCCTCTCGGTCTTGCCGTGTGCTCCACTTTCCGTAAGCAGGCCGGTCGGTGAAGCGGGACAGAAGCTCCCCTCACGCGGCGGCGCTACACGGAATGATGGAACGTTGGCTGGCAGTCATAGCAACGGCGCTGACCACAACGAACAGGAACATCGGTCAGCGTTTCTCGGTGGCCGGTAGCCCGAACACTTGACCCGAAGCAGCGAAACTGGCTACTGGAAGTTGTCCCGACCCGATGCTACCAGGCCTGGAATGCTCCTCATGGTGGGGGAATTTCCAACGAAGGATGCAAAGGAATTGGGAGCTCTTGTTGAAGCTGGAATAAAATTATCATGATAACACCCGCAAGTAGCGATAAACATTCATTCCTCCCCCCAATACATCTAATCTTCCGTATCGCTCCCCGTTGACGCCAAACAAACTTTCTCAGTTTGTTTAAACCCTATAAAGTTGGCATAAAAATGGCACTTAATAACAGCGGCGAGCCATCTGAGCGCGAGCAGACCGGTCCGGTCAGTGGTTGCTGCTGCAGATGCGAAACGCCCGCTTCCAATACGGCAATTCAGTTCGATTAGCTGCGAAAAGAACACCTTCGGGAGATTATCGCTGCTGGCGCCGTTCCCGCGCAGTACGCAAAACAGGTAGACGATGTTTTTAACAGCATTTTTACGCGTCCGATAATACGCTCGTAAACGGTCCGGGTTGGCGGTTTTTTTTTTATTTATCTTCCGTGCCGGCTCGCACGATTATCGCCGATTCGCCCGCCAAAATGGTCGGATTAGTTGCAAAATGTGCCTCCCGTGTTGGCGCCTTTTGATGGCTGTGGGTCAGTGCAATATGGATGGCCCGTACCGCATCCAAACAAACACACTAAGTTATGGGTCAATTAACGGCAGTAACGTATGCAGTAACGTTTCGTGATGCCGCCACCTCTCCCGACCTGGGAGGTGTTATTTTTTTTCAAGCAATAAAATGCACCAATCAGATGGATAGTGTTGCAAACCTTCTCCAGTTTAGCAACGGTTAATGTTTTATTTTGTTTGACCGCTCGTAACTAGAAAGAGAAAAATCAAGATGACAAACAAACCCCGTTTTCCGGCGTAGACAAACAAATACAAATTGCCAAAAAAACGGAATCAAATACGGTCAAGCGGTAGGTGCAAGTGACACGCAACGATGTTCGACGGGGTGTCCCTGCAAACACCGCTTGGTAAAATGGAACGAAGCGAAACGTGGGGAAAGTGACAAAGCAATGGATTGCTGCCAACAGGCTGCCGGCCGAGCGTAATAGATACCTTCACCGCCAGCGTGTTGACAGATAATGAGAATTAAAAGGGGGTAGAGCGCTTCTGCCAGGGTATGGCAACACCAGGGAAGGAGCGTTCAGTTTTTATTTAATTCTCACTTTCTCTTCCCTCACCACGCGTCATTCTTAGAGGCAGGAAGGAATGTGGTCAAAGCAGATCGTAGGACAGTGTTATTTTTCCAGCCGGATTTGGATTATCTGTACCATCAAGCCGAGCTGCTCTGCATGCTTTACATTAGCTTACCGTAAGCCGAAAACTGTCTATCGCGAGGAAGCTCCTCGTGAAGTCCTTTTGAAACGAGTTTTTATTAGTAACACACGCACTATGAGCTTTCATATCTCAAACACTCGCAACCGATCCACAACTTCAACTCGGTAAAGCACTTTTACACCCACACTACGAATGCACACAGTCTCCTAATTTGCGCTTAATACATTCCACGTACCTCAACATTCCACGTACCTCAACGTTCTGGTTTGTGAGACATTTGAATTAAAGAATTTAAATGCATGAGCATTTTGACAGCAGCACGAGCGGTGAAAACCCGGAGGCACACTGTTCAGGGAAATTGTGCCTACAACGGACTTCACAAACTTCTGAAATTGAGAAGACTCGTCAGATGCGCCATATTTTGCTCATTCAAAACGGCCGGTAATCCTTTCCAAGTCCTTGACTATGCTGCCGAAGGATGTCAATTTACTCATTATCTTCAAGAATCGACTATACTCTATAATGAACAGGAACGATTGTTCTGCTCTTGAAGCTTTATCTGTGCATCTTTCGTTCAGTTTGCATAATTATTTAAGCAACCAAACGTTATCGCTATGTATAAGGTATTACTTTTTTAATAATGTATTAGTTAATAATTTACATAAAATTGTATTTTTTTCTCCATTGAATAGCTAGCGTAAAAATAAATATAATAGCTACCTTAAACACCTTAACACATTTTAGCGTAATTTTCACATTCTTGACACTTAATAGAAAATAAAACATTTGCTGGTTGCTTAACCCTGCAAACGTTAGAAAGGTTACGGATGGGAAAGCGACAAGGTTCACAGGAGCAGCAAATGTCACCAGACCCACCCGCACTTTCAACCATTTCAACCGCAACATTCCAGGACACATGTGCGTGGCCTTCACGGCAAGCGGCGTACCAATACGTCACGCGACGCGACAAACAGACAATCACTCAAACCCCCGCCACTTGTCGTGTTTCGAACAGGTTGATTGCTATCATACAGTAGGCCAATGCCAGGACGTCAAAGGTTCGGGGACGACGCGCCGGAAGCGGCTAAAAACGCGTCGAAACGTGGGCGCTAGCGGGCGGCCAGGGGCGTAACGGTTGAGAAACAGCGATGAGCGATTATGATGGACGAGATAAGCGCGATTCACGCGCTCCTGAATCGCGTCCTTGAAAGATATTACCCGTGGCAACACCCGCCCAACAGCCACGACGAGCACACGCGAGTCCACCTTTCTTTTGACCATTACCACATCGACCTTAGAACGCCGTCAACCTTAAAACCCTGGGCTGCTGGTGTGTCCTTTCCCGTGCCTACAACTTATCTGTTCCATCAATTTTCATTCCCTCCCGGCCGTAGAAGATAGCCGGATCGGGGAGCGTACGAAAAGCAAACACATTTATTGCCTGCCCGAAGTGTGTTAATTTGCCACCGGAAGTGGGAAATAATTTAAACGCTGGCCGCAGTCCTTGACCGAAACGGGAACATCTCCGCGCTCCGGGCTGTGCAATTAGGTGAAAATTGCTCCCGCCAATTTCCCACCAAACAACTCCATTTCGTTGCGTTTGATGTTACAAATTGCTCTGCTTTTAGCGTGTGTCTTTCTTCACTTTTACTGTAAGTAAGTCAAGGTGCTGCCCAAATGGCCGTTCTAAATTGACGCCTCTCGATAACGCTAAAGATACTACACACTATCCAAAGTCGATCCAGATGGTGAACGGGAGGGTGTGAAGTGGGGGTGCTGCTAATGGATTTTCGGCGTCATTTTACAAAGCACATTCCAAAGCTTTGGATCGGAAGAAAATCGGAACAAAATGCTAGTCATTAGTCATAAAAATTTATCACCCCGCAGTCTTTTATTTAGGCAGGCTAGCATAGGAGCAAGGGTCCTCTAGAACAAGGGTGGTGGAGATCTTTGGTTCGTCGAGCGATGCACAAGGTCCCGTACTTATCGCATGTGGCCTCTACTGCTACAGAAGGGAAATGTATGTTATGCTTTCCGTGAGAGCATTTAAATTGACATGAAAATAATTTGTTATTACACTTTTTTTTTGTTTTTTTTTTCTATTCGGTCGTATTTTTTCGTTTGTTTTTTTTTTCGTTATTTCTTTGTTTTATTCATCTGTTTTCATGTCCTGTTTATTGTTTTTTTTTACATTTTTTTCTTCTTATTGTCATATTTTAAATTGCTTTTACTTTTTTGGTTTTTTTGTCTACATTCAACTGTTTGATGTTTGAAAATAAAACTGTAAACTCTTTTCGTCTCATTTTGAAACCGTTAAATGTTTAATAAATTATCCTTTCGATATAAACATATAAATTTAGCTATCATTTTACTTTAAACATTCTAAGGATACTATCAAGTATGCGGAGATTTATTTACTTATTTATTTTCTTATCTGAAATGTTGTCAGTAAAAAACAGAGTGTAATAAATTTATACACAACACAGAGTTTTTTTTTCGAAAAAATAACTGAAAGTGAACGAGATACAGAAAATATCAAATAACAACAACAAATCTGCCCATTTTTACAACATTTATAATAAAATTATTATACTTTTTTTATCTTAACATGTTGCTAGAGCAATCGAACATTTAGGGAACTCATTATTTTGGGCACAAATAACTTTTTATTATTCTGTTGAAACATTAAAACGAGTGGATATTTTAAAAAACGAAACATTGTTTTGCTATAATATTCCTTTTTCTAGTATGAAAATGTGCTTTCGTATGTTTCCATATTTTAATACATGTTCCATCTGTTTTTTGAAACCCATTTTTGTCACCATTTCACCTTGCAACAAGTTAGATTATTTTTATAAGCCCTCGTTTTTCTAATCCGCAATAACGACCAGAATTATTGCTTATAAATCCTTTTAATGTCATAACAAATTTTGACAACCGAAAAAAAACATTCAAAACAAATTTAAATATTTGGAGGCAAGTATTAGGGCTGAAGAAAAACGAAAGTTGTTACAAAACAAAAAATATTCATTAGAGTAAACAACAGTTGACATATGATTTTTTCTATTCCTGTTTACGTATTAGTGACAAAGTATGCGTAACAAAGCGAAAAAAAGCGGATACTTAATTGCAGATGATTCGTTGTAGTTGTGGTACGCACTGTAGAAAACCAAGAAATGTAAAACTAAGCGGCAGTAAATGGTCATTCCCAAGTCATCCACTCTGAAGCCGATCGCCAAAACACCACAAACACCTCGCTAGTGCACACCAAAGTGAACAACCACAAAAGCTCACTGAAGAAAATAAGGTAAACGAAAAAAAGCATGAGATCGATTAAAAATTCGTCCCAACGCTGCAACCGGGGGACGTGTGGCGTTGCTTGGGAATTTTGGAACGAAACGATTATCAACTGCCATTAAACCAGTCCAAATAAGGGAAGGAAACATCGGAAGGCTGATCAGAGGGATGCAAAGGGAACGGGTGGGGGGGAAGGGGGAAGAGGTGGGTAATCATTATAAAAATAATACAGTCCTGGGACGACCTTGGGCTAGATGTTTACTAACCGGCGGGGCAGGATATTAAAGGATAGTAGGGTTCGCGGTTCAGACCCACGGAGCAGCGAGGGACCCGTCGGGGTTTCCGTTAACCGCCCTCGTGCCAAGGACACTCGCGAAAGATAATGAACGGGACGGGTCAGTGCTGCTTTTGTGTGTTTGAACCACCCATTGGGGGTTGGAAGTTTGGCTGGAGTGGAGGGCCGATCCGTTCGGACCCGATAGGATCGCAAGAATTTCGTGCAGCTCTCCATATACCGATAGGGACCCACATAAAACGTAACCTTCCTCGGATCCTAGTGGATGATAATCATGTCCCTTTTCGAGGTACGTAACGGGTCACTGTGTAACGCTTGGCATACTTTCCAACCTCCCTTTCCACGCTGGATGTCCCCTTTTCAGTAAGATAGTGCGTGCTAGGAGCTGAGGTTAAATTTGGAGCAAATTCAAATCCGGTCAAGGATGCTCAACGCTAAACCTTCGGTTCATGTGTAACGCAGCCTGATCTGGAAATCGGAAATGTCATCAGCGCAATTTCGATTAAGCCATCACCATCTTGCGCCCTCTGGACGCATTAATGAGCATCAAAATTAGTGAACGCACCGTCGTGCAGCGAATGGTTATTTCGCAGCGTTTTGTCTTTTAACCCCTTCCTGTCCCTTCTGCCACTGTACAGCAGGTTCGCTCCTCGCTGCTGTGCAATTGTAAATTGGCCTCTAAATTGGCATTAAATTGGCGAGTTTTGCGTACCGCAGCCCGGTGCCGGAGCACGGACCACTGCCAGGGCCAATCCATTAGGCGTCTTTACGGCTTGCATTTTGGTTTTTCTTACTTACTACTCCCCCTATTTTTTAAGCTCCCCGTTTCCCGTTCCATCGCTTAGAAAGCAAGTGCCCATCGCAGGGGAAGATAAAATTGGGGAGACGCAGCCAAGGATTGTTTTTAAGCCGATCTGGCGCCAATCTTTAAAAGCTTCTTGCTTCTGTTTTTTTTTTGTTATTGTTTTTTCTTTCTCCCGTCCCGTTGCTGCAGCGAGAAAACTCACTAATCGAACGCAGTGTCAATGCTGCTACTGCACTTTAAAGACCAAGCCCTTGGTGTGTGGTGTTGCATTGCACGGAGCTAGACCGGGGAGCACGCGTTCTTTGCTGGTTGGTTGGTCGCAAAATAGCGAAATAAATGATTACCAAGGGGCTGATGCCGACTCAAAGAAACGGAGCAAAAACAAAACCCCTCAACCGATGCAAACAGGTGGAAACGGCAGTTTAGTGCACAGCGAGCTTAATGAGTGAAGAGGATTTCGCAAAGCGGTGAAGTAGCGGGCTCGTAGATGGGCCCCACACAAAACCAAGCGAAGAAAAAAGCTCCTTAACCAAGAATGATGGTGGCATCATGATAACGAAGTCATTTTAATCGCTGCTGCACTTTAGCGGTTTAGATGGACGCATAAAATATTCTTCTTCTTCTTGGCCCGCTCATTGCTGAGCACGTCTACGTGACATGGCCATGTCGCCAATCCGTTCATAAAAATATATGTGCAAAAAATCAAGCAGCTGAGTGAGTGCCGTCCGTAGGGCGACTTCTCATTCTCGCGTTTAAGTGTTGCAAGCACCAGTCAGGAGCTTCTTGAGCCCTCCTGGTGTAAACTTTTAGTTGAGATGGGAGTTTTCGTTTTTTTTTACTCAACTGCCACTTCTTACAAGATGTAAAAGTTGTATACAGTTAAAAACACTTTAACGTTAAAGTTTTGGGAAAGTTTCTAGCTAAAAATCCTGTTAATTAGTTTGATTGTCAACTGTATAAATATGAGAGTCAATGAAATATTAAATGTCCTTTGGAATATCAAATGTCCTTTACCAAGTTTGGACAGCCCGGTGTAACACATTTATAAACTCATCAAACACAACTTGTTTGTACACTTGTCATCAATTTGTGAAGATTTCACGTTTTTTTTATTCTGTAGTGACGGCCAGGCCGTATTGTGTGACTAAGTGTACCCCCGTCCACATCAAGATTGATGGTTTTGATTTAGTGTACCCATAGCAGGATAGTCAATCCTGCGTATGGGGGGGCGGTAGTGGTCCGAATGAGATTCGAACCGGCGACGGGCCTTTTGACAGCCCTCCGCCGTTACCACTGGACCACCGAGCCGGCCCTGAAGATTTCACGTTAACTTCCTATATAAAACAGATCATAGTACAAACTCGAGTAAAAGCAATTGTTTATCTTTTAAACTATCGATGACGTAACGCACCTTGATGCGTTTTTCAAATCATCATTCCAAAATATTTCGTTTTCATCTTGTAAATATGCCACGAAAAACATAAAATGCTCACTGCACATCGGTGGCAAAAAAATTGCATATTAAATGGGTTTATATTAAATTAAAGAAATTTGCTAAGCAATACGGCCTGGCGGTTTCTACCAAATGGAAAAGATATTGCTTTTATATTTGAGATTAATACTTTGCGTAACAATGATTCAAGAGTCAATTTATCATTTCCATTAATTTTCCTTGTACATTGGTTTCTTTGCTTGACAAAATGTTTGCATGCTGCTAAGTTTGATAAAGTTTGAAGCAACAATTAAATAGTCGTATTTTTCCACGAAACCAACACAAACAGCGATTAATAATACTGTTGAACCGAAAGCTAACCGTTAAAAGCGTTAATTAAGCGACCATCTGTGCCCGAATCGCAAAAGCCACAAACGAGTTTGCAAATATTGCGACCGAACTGCAGCGCCGAACGGGGGAGGGGAGGGGGGGGGGTTGCACCGAGCAACGCAACGCATCGGTCTGCTCCAATCTCATGGTATGGCAAACTTCACATCGCAAATAAATCGAGTCCGATCGCAATCAAAATCCTGATCCCGGGAGACGAACGCTACGTCCAGCTGGTTTCGGGACCGCGAGGGGGATGGGAGGGCTGAAGAAGCAGGCAGGCAGGGTTTGCGAGACATGACATTACAGAAAGAGAAATAAATAAAAATCGCTTATCGGCCCGTTCCCGTGTCGTGGACCGGGGGCCACTCGAGGCCTGTTTTGCATATTTCCATGCGAACGACTGTGTGTGTGTATGTGTTTTTATTTTTATCAAATGAGTTTTTGCCTTTTGTTGCCATCGTCCTTCAGAAGGTTAGTTCTCGCTCTCTCACCTTTTCCTCTCGATTTGTGCAAGCCGAGCAAGCCAAACACACATAAAAAAAGCAATACTTTGGCTCCGGTTTTGCTTTTTAAAGGCTTTTATTTTGTTTGTTATTGTACATATAAATTTCAGCACACGCGTTCACGCTGCAACATCTCGCTTGCCGCTCCTCGCTGCCACAAAGCTAGAATAAAATGATGTTGCGAGAGAGAAAAAAAAAACCATCATAAGAAGCCAACGGATCGACAACGGGATTGGCGTATTTGTCAATTAAAAGTCTAGCGGAGGGTGAGGACCGCAATCACAGCAGCACACGCGGAAAGTGCAGGGTGTGCTGGGCAATAGTCCAGTTTAGAAAAATGGGCTCCAACGTGTTTGTGTTATTTTTTTTTTGCAAACAAGTTGCGCAACTGGTCGGAAACTGTAGAATGATGCATATCAAAAGTCAATGACACTAGGCGACACTTGGCCCACTGCTCGCACACACACACGCAAAAAAGCGACCAGCTACGAGAAGAATCTGGGTGTGGGAAACGGGGAAAGAGAAAAGTGGTGGTACGACGTGACCAAAACTTTATCGGAATTTGCCAAGCGGGCCTGCTTCAACGCGTGGGAGAACAAAATCTGTTAATATATGCGCTTGACTTTTGTTTCTTTTTTTATGATTGATTTTATGTTTTGTGTTCATTTGTGCGTGTGTGTGTGTATTCTGTGCATGAGTATAATTTACCTTAGAACTGGAGAGGTTCAGAAAACTTAACCTTCTAAACACCATCCGCCTAGATATCGGTTTAAGTAATGCCATACTCAAGTTCAAAAAAGAATTCATCACTCATTTTCTGAAGCGGTTTTTAACGAAAAGTTTAATATAATTTTGTTTGGCTTTTATAACCATAGTTTTTTTTCAAGGTTATGCAGATTTTAATTACCTTTAAAATAACTATATTGTTATCAGCAAACCCCTGTCAAACAAACGGTTGAGGCTAAAATTGCCGTTTTTGTTTAGTAATTTTAATAAAGTTACATCAAATCTTCTAGACCTGTAATAGAGCCTGTCAAACAATAAACAAAAAAAAATAAGCACAATCAAGCAGTGTAATATTAACTGAACATATCTTTTATAAGATGCTTCTTATTGATCAACAACTGTCTATTGTTAGACTCTGTATTTTAAGATATTCTTTGTTTTTTCTTCCTCAATCATGTAGAACTGTAGAATGTGCTGTTTCTTTATAGAGCTCAACATATTTGTCATTTTACTCAAAACTTTTCATTTCATACTTTAACCTTTGTTTCCATTTAATGTCAACATATGTTAAATGAATGCCTCAAATGTTAAATTGGGTACGTTTTGTTTTGTTCTTTGATGGTTTGATCACGATATGTGAACAATTTTGCATTTTACCACAGTCCTGACACAAGAAAATGTTGGAACGCAGTACATGCCATAAACCAAACAAAACATACCATATCTAAGTCTCTAAGACCCCGAAAAAAAAATTAATTTCTATGTTTACATTAGACATCTTCTTCTTCTTTGGCCCGCTCATATTCGAGCACGTCTAAAAGACATGGCCAGGTCACCAATCCGCTTCCAGGAAACTCGGTCCAGGGCTGCAGTCCTCCAGCCACGGTTGCATCCGATCTCCGACAGGTTGAGCTCCACTTGATCCAGCCAACGAGCTCGCTGTGCTCCTCTTTACATTAGACACATATTTCATAAATATCTTAATTATAACTATTGCATATTTTTTACATTACGTAGGCCGATAACACGCCCTGGTTAGCAATATGGCCTGGCCGTTCTAACGAAGTTAAAAAACAGGCTCTAGGTCATTCAAGAACAAGATGAATTTTATCGTTATTTTTTCTAAAGACATGTAAACTAGAAAATATTGAAAACGCAACTGTTCGTTACTCATGATTCTTACAGTTAATGATTTTGAAGTAGCAAGAATAGGACATTGAATCACATTGAACGAGAGCGTCTGATGCTCAGACAGAAGAATGTTGGAGAAGAATTGGACTAATAAATGGAATTCATTAGTGTTAGAATAATTTTCTTATTCGAAGTGTGTTGATGGCAATCCATGAACTAGCGTTAAAAGATGTAAAAAAAAGATGTTGAAATACTTCAAAATTGTAATAACACCGAAAAAATACGTTTAGTCTTAACTCCAATCTGTATGTTAATTTGCAACAATAAAACTTTGATGCCATGCAACCAGCAAGTTTAAAGGCTAATAACAAGCAAATAAGAGCTTCTGGACTTTAGAGGAATGCATCTTTATTTTGCGTGAGGGATGTGAGGCAACAAAGCTGCAGTTGTTTTGTGGGAGGTCTAACGCATCTTGAAATCCTTTGAAACGGAGTTCATCTGCTAGATACTAGAACTTTGTTACAGCTTCGAGCAGACTTATGTTACTTGAGCAACAAGGTTAACATTATGGTTTCCACCTCATCCTTCTACGAAAGCTTTCAAAAGAGCGAACCAAACAGTTTAATGTCTGAAAATCATGCAGAAGAATGCAATGTCTATAAATCATCCTCCAAAGCACGAATTATTTTTATTGCCAAATTCTTAGAATCACTCACCCATTCCACAGAGTATCACATTCAGCAGTCATACTGTTGCTTTTTTGCATTCCTCCAAAAAAAAACTATTCTAACATCCTTTGCTCACCCGTATACACGCCAACGGGGAAGAGGGGAACTGAGACGGAAGCAGAAAAGAAAGACGCATCAAGATGAAATCGATCCTGTTCTGTGCGCTCGTTCTTCGCCACCTCGTTCTCAACAAGGCACACTCCACGGCAAGCGAAGAAGCATCAACCGTCCTAGACGGCATCGATCCGAGCTGCTTGACCACACTGCCCCAAACAGTCCAGGCAAGCAGACAAAAACGTAAAGCAAAGAGAGGCAACAGACTACGGGCACCGCGAACGAGCGTCCTCTTGAGAAAGTCTTCGGGCCACCGGGGGAAGTACCCAAAAGCAAAGCAAAACCCAAGAACGTTGGAATAACGCATGACCCGCCTATGAAAAGAACGTAAGCGGCGTGGAAAGATCGATGAGTTGAAGATGCAGCACACCGAACCCTCCCGCTCCCGGTCCAGCCAGAAGAGTAACAGGAAACTTCTTCATCTTCATCAGCATTCGTCTAATTGGAAGGAAGAAGTTACTTATGGCAGCGTTTAGCGTGATTTTGGAAAACGGTCCGGCGCAATGAAGGCTCCGGTGCCGATTGGAAGAGAAGTCGCTGCCAGGGAAAGAAGATGAATGAGGAAGTTCAATCTCCTCCCAGCACACGCCACGCTTACGGTTCTTCTGCGGCTCCCACACCACACCGACTCGCCGGGCCAAGAACTTTCTATTTATGTGCCTCACTTTTAGGAGGGATTTGATCTTTCGCCTTTGTTTCTGCCTCTGCCTCTAGTGGTAATCGCTTCCAAAATTGCTGCGTCCCTGCCGATCGAAAGCAGTGATCGGTAGAATCGCTGCTCGACTGCTGCACACCCATCGGGCAGGGCTGCATGAATAGCTAATGAGTGCATTGAACTTGTGCCGGTAAGGGTGAAAACAGTGGCACACACACACACACACACACGTGCATCGACCGTTCGAGAAACGATATGTGTTTTTTTCTTGATATTTATTAGATCGCTTTTAATTAATTTGACATTTTACTGAATTGATTTAATTTTTTGTCTCTATTTGTCTTTGTTTCTAACAAACCATTTTTTGTTTCCATATTTTTAAAGAGCAGTTTATTGACGAGCTTAAAGAACGGTTTTCTAGGAAGAGATTTTTTACGCAGTCAGTTTATAAAACATTTTTTAGTTAAAATGGCAAACCTGTTTCCCAAATAACAAGGAAAGCTTTTTCTATGATCATTGTCACTCCTATTTTTCGCCCTATCAACCAACGTTTAGTAACCTTATCGACGTCTCCAACGACAACTTCACGCTGCATGCAAGATGAAAGCAGCACAACCCTATAAAAATAAATAAATAATTTAACAAACAACGAGCTTAGCTTCCACACTCGTCGATGCTCTCGTTAAACTGCAATCTCTGCTTGCGTTTTACAACTTGCAATACTTTAAGCGCTTGACTAGTATTATCGCTCCCGCTTTGCGATTTCGGCAAACCCAAGCGATTAACGCACACCTTGGGATGGGAAGCAGAAGCTTTTTATATGCTGTTCCAATGGCTGACGGTGGTGATTTATGAGCACCATAAGAAGGTGAGGCCTCGAGCCTCATGCAACGCTCCATACGCTCGAAAGTTTTTAGAGAAAGAAGGTAACAAAAATCGTTGCAAATGATGAATTAACGTTTACGCCACCAGAACCTTTTGACACGAGAAAACGGAAGGAAGGAAGGGAAGGGAGATATCCAGAAGGTACGGCGAAGAGAGTTGGCTGCTCGTGCACAGCAAGCAACGACAACAACAACAAAAACACGAATCGAAATCAAACGTTTGTGGACAGCAAAAATTCTGTGTAACGCTTTTGCGGGGGTCGATTAATCATCGAGTTAACAGGCCCAGGTGGGACATTGATAGAATGAAGCGAAACGGTTGTCTTGGTGGGAAGCGAAGAGAACTTTGAGAACGAGAGGAAGGCAGAAAGGCATTATTCCTCCGTACTCATAAGTGATATTAATATTGAACGCTTTGGAGTGGTAGTGGCTGCCAACAGAACTGAGCCGAAACTGCATCAAATAATGGTAAAATACAAAAATATTAAATTAACAACTATTCATCATTGAGGTTACGTTGACGAGAAACAAATGATCCTGTCATGTATCAATGTTCACCTGAAATCATCTGAAATTACTTCAGACCTAAAGCGCCTAAATTTGAGATCTGATTCCCTAAGATCCTCAAGAGAACCCCTCGCATTAGGATCAGTTCAGTGATCAAAACTCAGTTTAACAGTCCCAAGAGGGCTCCACTATTGGACAATATTGTGCTATTTCCAGCTTATATAGAAAACATCTGAAAGAGTCTCGGTCGGTTGCACCAATGTGCTTTAGCTCTTCCTGTGACTAAGTGTCCACAACAAAATTGTTAATCCTGCGTACGAGGAGCGGCAGCAGCAGTCCGAGTGGGATTCGATGTAACGTCAGGCCTGATCGTATGAAACAGGCCTACGCCGCTACCCATGAGACCACCGAGCCGCCCCAGTAGGACCAACTAAACGTTATACAAAAAGGGAGATAGGTTAATGATAAGAGATGAGGAGGACTGCAATAACTACAGGGGTATCACGCTGTTGAATACTGTCTACAAAATATTCTACCTGATCCTACAAGATCGACTTGTCCCATATAGTTGAATCTAAAGACACTATCAAAGAGGATTCCGAAACGGAGAATCGACCACTGATCAGATTTTCTCCATGCGTCAAATCTGAGTGACTATGAACAGCGGCCTGAGAACCTTACCTGATCGAGCCTGAACAATAGCCGAGAACAGCGTAACATGCATAGCTTTTGCTGCCTCCAAAAACCTGTGCACGTAAAAAATAATAATCTTGGTATACGCTGATGATTTGCACCTCCCCTATGTAGCAAAAGTCTATCAATGACGCAACCCTCTTAACCGAGCTCGAGAGGAAGCTTCTTAGAAGAATTTTTAGCCGCTTAGATGAGGCAGGGCAACAGACGAGTCGCTGCAACCACGAGCTATACGATTTGTTCAACCAACTCACAATTGTGCAGTGAATAAATCTCGCCAGGCTCTCGAGGACTTTAACGGAACAATCCAGTCCATACGGTCCTTTTGGGTCATCCACATGCGTAGGCGTAGTAGCATGCGTTTTCCATAAGGATAGAAATTGCGCTTTTGTTGTATTTCAGCCTAATCTTTCTCTAAACTAGTGGTCAAAACGAAAATAATAATTACTTGTTGTTTCCTCAGCATAATGACTTTCATTTTACTTGAATTATTTAAGATTACTTCACTTTCAGAAAAGAAAATATTATATTTTTATTTATTTGCATCCAAACTGTTACTTTACACATCTTTTTGTGTTAAAACGACCGGCTTGCTTTGGCAAATGAAAACTGAAAGCACTGTGCTAAGAAAAGCTATCGGCAAAGTTAATCGATCGCAAAATATGGCGAACGAGCAAATATCGAGCTTCCCTTGGCTCGCTTCCTCCACGGAAGAAAGTGTACCGAACCCACTCAGTTTACGGTGCATCAAGCGCCCAAACCCTTTTGCTTACCCACCATCCCCGAGAAAGGTGAGTTGCGGCTGATCATCAAATCGCCTTAAAAAGGCTTTAAAAGAGACCTTAAACAGCTCGTCGGAGGGGGAGTCATGAGTCTCCAGTACGCGGGTGCAGCCAGAAGGTGCGGCTAAACCTTCTAAACCGGATTTACCTTTCCGTTCCAATGGTCGTTGAGTGCGGACAGCAAGGCAGTTGTGTTTTTTTTTATGCTCGTTATGCTACCCGCACGCCCCGTTACGTTACGCGACATAACGCGCTTCAAAAATGGAGAAAGGCATTCGTGGCGCACGGGAGAGCGAGACAGAGAGAGAGAGAGAGAGGGAGGGGATTAGTGTCGCCGTATAGGGTCGAGGTGAAGGTGGTAGGAAGGCCGTTTGGGAAGACAAGAGATTGGACATACCCTCATGCTCACTGAGCGACCTGCGCCTCCAGCTAAAGTTCGACGTCCAGTGCTTGACATTTCCTTTTCCACTTCTGCTCCACCTGGGTGACACTTGCGGGCGATTTGATGTGTCTCCAATTTATTACGAACGCTTCCCGCCCGTTTACCATCGCACGCGGCTCGCACGAGGAGGCTGTATGTTGCTGCGTGACCCCACGCTCAATGCAACTTCAAATTGGATTGCTTTCTGTTTCGAGCGCCTCGTGAAAAGTGCACAGCACTGTGGTCGTCTGAAGGTTCCTGTGAACTGTGGCAGGAATTAAAGCACTTCTACGGATTCTAACCGGGAGGGTGGGGGGAAGCAGCTCCCAAGCGATCGCTTTCCACGCACGGGTTAAAGTCACCTGCAGGTGTTTACTTAGGGTAATAGCACATATTAAAATTGGGGAACGTCCCAACACGACGATGGCGAGTTTTGGTTCGACTTTCCGACCAGCGCTTGAAACGTTTGCTATGGCTATAGCTGCAGGGAAACGTCTTCAATTTGTTCCACTAATAGCGTAAAACAATGACAGTAGGGACTCTCTGCCCTCAACTGTCAACGCCATTGCTTTCCACCCGACTCGAAGCAAATGCCAATCGATACGCGGCACTACGGATGACAAAGTGTTTATTGGTGCTGATTTCCGACACATCCCTGCGGCCAAACGCTTCGTGCTCGCGCCACCCCGCCAACGAGCGTTTGGCACGAGCTCGATGGGAACGAAAACACTACACCAGCGTAAGCAAACCGTTCCCAGCGGTGGGAAACAAAATAAGGTACGGCGTGGTGTAGAGGAAAAGCCAGCAGCGGACCAGCCGACAAGGCGGAAAGCGAGAAGCGGGCTGTTTGTTTACAATTTTGCGCTCGAGTAAATCGCGACGGGTGTGAAGGAAAGGTCGTGAAATGAATGAAAGTGAGCCCGCGCGAGCAAATGATTCAATTTTCGATCGCACGGCAGGGCGGAAGGTGGAAAGGAGAAAATACGGAAAGGTTAAGGTAAACAGTCAAAAATTATTCGACGATCCAATTATTGGCGTTTGGGTTTCGGCGGAGTTGCCAACGAATAGGAAGCAACGGGTAGGTTATTAGCAATAATTGTTTTCCACTTAGTATTTGGAGATTGAACGATTGTTTAGAATTTTTTTTTAAATAATACCCAAATATTTTATAGCGTGCTTTTCCTTTGAAAAAAAAATTTGTTTGTTATACATTCTTTCTCAAATGTACAAAATTACCCAAAAGTTGTTTAACATTCTGTGACAAAAAAGAAGATGCTTGAGATGACTTTCAGCTCCTCCATCCAATTCTTCATCATCATCTTAATTGACTCGAAGCGATGTCCGGGGGTGTTAATTTCAGTTTTGGAGAACAGAAAGAAATTCGGCTCTCTGTTTTACATTTTCTATCCATCCATTTTCTATTAAATTTTTATTGCAAAGCCACCTTCTCTTCTTATATTGTTGAAAAAATTATAATTATACATAATAAATCCAAAAGCTAAAAAACGTTAATGCCAAAATGCCAAACATTAAAAAGAATTTACAAGGAAAGCTCCCCACTAATCCTTGATGACCATAATTCCCAATCACAATGGCGTACTATCCGCTCATCACTAACTAACTTACTCCGGCTGTCATCAAGGCAACGGTGGAACGGGTGTAGCACAAGAAAAGAAATACCACCGGCTTATGGCCCTTTGGCACGCGTTTCGATTTTATCGTCCTTTGCTCGAGCGGTATGGTAGAGAAGCAAAGGGATTCTCGGCAAGGACATGCCAATAAACGCATACTCACACCCCCGCTTCACCTTCCCTCAACCAAGTTGGGGGATCTGGGTGGCGCACAAATCACCAAAGCATTCCACACGCACCAAGCACAACTTTGACAGTTGTTCAATTTCTTGGTTTGCTGCAACGAGTGACAAGTACCCTTTTTTGCTTGGGACCTAGGCCCGGTTCCGCTGGTTCAATTTGCGCTCGCCCTTAATTGAGTAATCGGTGACTAGCGAGCGAAGTATACACGTTCCAACCGTTCACCGGGCAGCCGTCCTTTCGTCCCCAGCTAGCGCTTACCTTGTGCTGTTGTGCGTGTGGTAGTCCTTGCTGTGTCGTTTAGCACTGCTCTTCACCCCCGTCAAACCCACGCACACCACCGCAGGCCCGTGTGTCTGTGCGAATTTCGTTTTCTTTCGCGCGCCCACGCACCAAGACGCACTGCGGGGCCCCGGCAACACACTGTCTCACACTGCTCGGGTTGATCGGGTACGGACGGACGGACGTCGGTTGTTCTGATGTTCGGGTGTTCTGATTTTCTGATACACACTACCGACCGGCCCGTCGGTGACAGTAACGCTGGAACCGCCTAGCGGGGTCTCGGTTTCGGATTTTGGCGACTGCTTAATATTGAATGCTGCCTCGCTGGTGCTTGGGACTAGAGCACTAAAACACTTGCAAATAAACACCAAATACGCACACACACACAATGCACATACACAGAGAGAGAGACAACGCACAGATCGCACGGAATTTGTGTACACCCACACCCACCCACCTTGGCTGGTGGAACAATTCGCTGCTGCGCCTTTAGTCACCAATTTGTTGCTCGCACGGTAATAAAATTGAACCGGTAGTGTGGTGCCTGCACCATTCCCCTGGCCCGGATCGTGGCGCACGCACAGTGACACTCGCACTTGCGACTTTGGGGGGAGAGACCTTTGCGTATTAGCAAACCCACACACGCCTTCCACCAGGCCGCAAACTGTCAAAACCAAAACCAACCACGAAGCACACGGCAAAACGGGCCGTTAAACACGAGCGCGCGCGCGCCCTCCTGTCGATGAACGCTGGTGACACTTTCGTATACTAACTGCGAGCTACACCGTGCGAAGTGCGAAAGCAAAGCACACCCTCAACTGGAGAGACTCCGAATCCCCGGGACGTTCCGTTTACCCAAATAGACAATGTGAGCTCCCGCGCGACGTCCACCTTCGATGAGCGGTCGAATGTAAATGCGTTCGGCTGTCGTTCGGCTCAAGCCCCAGAGCTTCTCGCACAACCCGGCCGGCCCCAAAAGCCAGCGCAGGGGGCTAAAGTAAAAGCCCTTTGTCTGTCCTGCGCGAAAGAGAAGTCAAGCGGGAACGATCGCGGGCGCTCTCTTTACTTTGCTCTCTCTCTCTCCCTCTCTCTTTCTTCCATTCTCTTAATAAAGGCCTCACGCAACACACGCATTGCAGAAAAGCTCAGCATCCAATCGATTTCCGAGAGAGAGAGAGAGTGAACGTGATTATTCTCTCTTTCGATCCGAGCTTCGATCGCCCGAAGCTGAAAAAGCTCTAGCACGATCGCGATCGTGCTCTTCTGTCTCCTTCCGAGCTCGCTTGCGTAATCGCACTGTTTCGCACTTCGATTGCTTAGCTTTTTGCTCGTCGGGTGGTTTCCGAGAGACCGCGCCGGCCAGGATCTGAGTGCAGCTTGGTGGAGCCAAAAATAAATCACAACCGCATCGCGGTCGCCAGCAGGGGTATCAGGTGCAAAACGGTTACACGCAATTTTACAATTACAATTACAACATTACAGTGTTTAATGTAATCGTAATGCTTTATTTTATAGTAAAATACTTTATTTATTTTTAATTGCTAAGATTCAACGTGGACGATTTGCTTCAAAAATGAATAAAATGGTAAGTAAAGTTTTCGCCCAAAATTGAATTGTTTTGATCATCTCGAAAATAATCTTTCATGAATAAATTTAAAGAAGATCGAGCATACAAAAGAAAAAGGGGAAAGGGGCATAGTGATAAGAAAAAGGGTACAATTTTGCGTAATTGTGCAAGTTTTACAATGAAAATTATTCAAAGGTTTCGATTGGGACAAACCAGTCAGTCACAACATAACTGGATAAATCAAGCTCTATGTTGCATTGTCACGCATTCAACTGAGGTAGGTGCAGAGTATCACATTAGTATATATTAAACAATTAATATTTTTCTTACACAAAGTTTACCATTTTCAAATCAAAGTAATATCTTAGCACGATGTGGCTGATAGACGAAAGTAAAAAAAAAAGATTAAATTTTCTTATATTATCAAAAAAATAATTTTTGATGCACGAAATGTATTAAGAATAATGGACCCCGGGAAAGTTGGTACACTAATGACTTAAACAAGCCTAAAACTAAAATATCTCTTAACATTCTTTCATGACACACATCAATAAGATGTTGGAGTAGCCCATGTTGCCTCTTTGTTTTGACATCAGTTCCAAACAATTTTGCCCCAAAGCTATGACCGTATCGTCCCAGGCACAATTTAGCGTGACATTTTATGATCAAGTTTTGATACATAAAATTGCTAACATCGCTTTATGCTCGTTAATTTTGATCCAGAAAAAAATATGTTTATTATTAATTTGATTGAACGAGAAAGAAAGCAAAATCCTTGACATGACCGTTTTACCCCCGATGCCTCTACCGTTCGCGCTGTTTCCTTTCTTACTACGCGACGTTTATGCGTTTGCGAACAGCAGCGACAGCAAAAAATAATGGTTAAAACTCTCGCGACTGAAGGAGGCGGCCCTTCATTTCCTGCCTGCCTGTTTTGTTTTCTTTCTCTCTTCTTCATCTCATCGAGCGAGATTGCTCTAGGTTTGGTGGATGAAAAAGCCAATATTTGTGTTGTAATAAATATAAATTTGTTATAAACACAAATTATTTAAATATCTTTTTTGCTGATTTTCCTCAATGTGCTTTACGAATCTGCAAGACTTTGGACCATTTTATTTTTTTTTGTGTTTTTTTTTGTATTAAAAGACGTTGTTTGCTAATTTCAAAGTTCTGCAAAAGTGACCTCACGAGCAGAGTGCGCGCGATCGCCTAGTAAAACAACCCGGAGGGCGAACGGTCTTCCCGCTGCTACCGGTGCCCCCTAGAACGTAACACAACGCTCTATCTAATGGTGATTTTTATCTACCTTTCGGGCCGTCATCAGCGTCGTCGTTTCCCGTTTCCTGGCACACCGCAGCAACGTCTAGCCGGGATGGAGTGCGGCACTCCCCTCCGACCCATTTCCTGCAGTGCAAAACGATCGCGAACCTATGGGTTGGACACGATCTGGTGGAGCTGCTAGCCGCGAAAACTTCCCCGAGCGTCAATCGCGAACAGAACATGACCCACCCCGTGACCCTGTACTTTCCTGTACCATTGCTGATTTCCACCATTAGCGATCCCTGTTCCGTTTTCCCTCCATCCTTGGGACCAGCAAAATTCATCACGCTTCAGACGGATAAATTCCTCGCGAGGAAACGTCAAGGGATGTTTCCGACGTAAGCGCGAACGCAAGAAAGCGAAAAAGAGATAACCGCCCTATGCATTGCGGGCTGGCCGCGGCTGCCTATCAAGATAACCAGACCGCAACAATGACGACACTGAAGGAGCGCGCGTCGACGACGTTCGCCGTGCGGTACTGGGATACAGATGGCAGACTGTTCCCGGGACACAATGTTATGGAGAGTTTCGCTACATTTTCACCCGTTCTCCCGCAGGCGTTTGCAGGCTGTGCCCTGAACGTGCTACAATGTGTTGCACCAAGCAGGAAGGGGAAGAGAAATAATTTTAAAATTAAACAAAATTTAATTCCATAGAAATAAAAATGAAGCTATTAAAAAGAAAAACCAAAATAAGTACAACGGTATACTAAGATGGGTATGGTAATATTGTTGAGAAAATAAGTACATTACAGTGACAATGACAAGGAAAAACGAAGCAGAGAGATTAATTTCTGGAAGTAAACAAAGCCTCTTACAGGGCCCAACATGATTCATTGATAACGGGACTGCTTCCCAATATGTGGAACTGACTATTCTTCCATGGGTACACAACAAATCAGCATTAGCGTCTTCAACTTTCTTTTACCGGAAGTTCTTTTCTGAAGTGTAATGATTATTTCTATTTTTTTATTTCAACTATACTATCCAAATATTTTATCTTTTAACACAAGAAACCATTTTGAGCAATTTTTAGATTTCGAAACCACGTTTTTATTTTAGTAAGGTTTTAAAACTAAAACAAAAAAAGGTTTTACGACTAAGTGTTTTGCATTACGATATTCCATCTCAATGGTTTAAAATCTATTACGGCATAATGAACAACAAGATCGATAAAACGAATTGACAAATACAACAGAGTCTAACTTCCTAATCAACTTCCTTTCAACTTCCTAATCAACCAAATAATGAAAAATCGTGGAGAAAATCTATTGAGAACCAATAATATGATAATACTAAAGTTTATTCTAGCACAAGATGACAAAATTTCCCTCTAGTTCAAATCTTTCTCATATAGATGTTCGTAGTCAAATCGTATCTAAGCATATCTAGTGAATTAAATAATACTAACTAGCTTTACTAATGAATTTATTATCATAGCAATAAATAAGAAATACATTTAAAAGTAGATATTGAATTACTTTAAATTATTTTCGTTCATTATTTTAGACAAAGAACCCGTTATAGGCCACGACCTTCTTCTTGCTGTAAAGCGCTCGTATGATATATAGAAAATTTCTGGCTTGTAAAACTTATTGCACCACGTAATTTGATAGCTTGTAATTTGAACACAAATTATGAGGAAAAAAACAACCTAATCGTTCTAACGGAAAAAACACACAAAGTCATGTATCATCTATTGCTAAAACTGAATTAGTTTATTCGTAACTATAAAGCCGCTTTTTCTGGGTTAAAATCATGGTAGAGACAGAGTTGCATACTATGCTAGAATGGTTATTATCTTAATAATAATTAACTGTTTAAAAATCAAGAACATTTGCGGTTTTTAAACCCCCTTCAAACAAGTCAAAATGAACAGAACTTACCATAGAAAACAGTAGATTCAGTAACAAAATTGGTTGATTATTCATAATTTGATAAAGGCAAAAAATATACTATTAAAGCTATTACTTAAAAAAAGATCATTCTTTCTATCAATTTTACTAATAGCTTATTAGATTATATGTCAAAATATATATTCTTAGCCATCAACCAGAATCCAACTTTTTTGTTAATTAACAGCTCAGAACACAAAGGAATCAGAAGTCTGATAACATTTCAGATTTTCATGGTGCCTAGAAAAAAACACTATTATGTTTGATTTTGTTTTTTCGTGAACAAGTCCTGAACAAATAAGTAAGTTGTGAATAATGATGCAGAATACCTTTTGCAGTAAACTGTAACATTTTTTAGGAATATCTTTAATATTTATAAGAATACATGTAATACATGCAGGTGTTTTGTAAAATTTTATTGTTAAACTTCTACTTTATCCGTACAACTAACGTTATTAATGGTATCAAAAAGAGGAGAGGAAGATGAAACTGATGCTATCAATTTTATTTATTATTTATGACATAAGCAATGTTGATTATAAACAGATGATGTAAATTTTAAGAATCATTAGAACTTTAAAAAAAGTTCAAAGTATTCTTAAATTTAAGTTACAAACAAGGATAAATCTATCGATCGAAACCTCGATCGTCATCTATTTTCGATCTAGAAGTCATCTTATACGGTTTTCTATCCTTTAACAATTATAACAATAATGGAAATGAAAAACAAAAAACAAACAAAGAATATCCTAGGTTTACATTATAAAGTGAAAGAAAACTGAAGTATACTAATATATGCCGAAACATGACTTGATGTGCTATCCACATCGCGATATTACTTGTAAAGACCTGAAAGAACATAGTGATTAACCCTAAAAAATTAATATTATTTTATGTTATTGAATTTTAGTTGAATTTTGTTTTTTAGTGACCAACTACGCTTAAATGGTCCAGGTCTACCAGAGCACTATTGTTTAATTTTGACTTTGTGTATGGATTTTACTTTGACTAAGTGTACCCACCAATTGCAGAAAAGTCAATCCCGCAGTACGAATGGGCAGTACTACTCCATTACCACTAAGAGCACCGATCCGAGCAATTGTTTAATACCAGCTCTAACCATAGTTTTGTGACTCCTATCCTATTTATTAATGTTGCTATACCAAATGTATTGAAAAAAAAAAAAAACGAAAGAAATACCAAATTAAATGAAAATAAGGAACAATGAAACAAAAACAATGAAAAAAAATAAAAAATAGATCCATGCTGTATAAAAAGAACCACTCATTTAACAATTACTTTGGTTACTATGTGTTACTCACTCATGGAGACAATTATTGTAGGGGAAAGTAGGTAAAGGCGGACTTAGTAGGTAAAATGATTGATTTTGACATTGTACATAGATCCTGTCAAATTTACAAACAAAATAAAAAATTTCTGGCTTGTACACGTTTTTCGATGTAGTTTTGCTACTACAGAAAATAAGCATTAACTCCTCTATTTCTTGTATTTTCGGTGTGTTTCATCAAATGACAAATTATCAACGAGATATCTGGTGTTCACCAGATAATAATTTCAATCGAAATTTGTGTATTTTGAGAACCCTTGAGGGGGAAGACGGACACTTTTTTGTGGGGAAAAATATGGACAGACAAAAATACACATTTTTCATTAAAAGCGTCAAACGAATCATGGATATTTTGATGAGTTACACATTTATCGTGAGATTTGCAGTTAGCACATGGTTTTGATATGTATAAATTGAATGTTATCTTAAGCTAACGTTAAGGTGTTTGTCTTTACCTACTTCTTCTT